>JBBPML010000382.1:0-23919 GCA_038090275.1 Austroboletus novae-zelandiae | reverse complement strand
AGTAGGCACTCCCCTCGTCCCCCTCGTCGTCGCTCCTCCATAGCGACTCCTTCGTCCCTGCGTCACAACATACGTTGACCAGGTCAACAGCTCATGACATACCGTTGAGGCTGAGGATAGCGGATCACCCGTCTATCAACCCTAGCCACGTCAGCTGAATAGTGACGTTAACGTCCCCTCGCCCCCTTCGTCACTCGGGTCTACGCCTGAGCGTAACAAGGCGAGGATTGGAGGGCCCGGGAGGAATCGATGATCAAGGTAGATTTGGGTAGGTCTAACTTGGGGAGTACATCGAGGGTATCGAGTGGTTTATATACGCGTGTCTGAGGAGAATGAAGCGGAGCGCAAAAGAGATGACTCGACTATAGAATGCGATAGAATCACGAAGAAGGGGAGCAAGTCAGAGATAACGATATTAATACAGCTGCGGATACGGCGGATGAGTCACGCTAAATATGTAAGCGATGATAAGAGAAAAGGGGAATAAAGAAGTGGCTCAGGCAGGACTCGAACAGCGAGAGCAATGTCTGTAGGGCAACTAGGGTAAGGGCGAAAGGGAAAGAGTAGGGGTATAAGCGAATCGTAACACCATTACACCACAATGGCTCATCGATGTCAGCATCGATGGGGCTATATGAGTATCTTACAGTCTGCCAGTGATAACAAGAAGGGCGAGCAATGCATGATTTACCACAGTCTTGGATCATCCATGCACTTTCAGTTGTCAAATATAGACAGGATTGAGTATGCTTATTAAATTAGGAGTCAGGGTTGTGGCCTGCAATAATTGGCCTTCACTTGAGAAGTGTGGGAGTCTGCCATGTTACTATTGTGTGACTCTCACCATCATTGCATTTCTGTAAGGTACTCATATATATAGTTCATCTATGCAGATAGTTGTGAGCTGCTATAGTGTAATGGCTATGTTGCTGCATGACTTTCTTTTTCGGTGCGGCCATGAGTTCAATCCTGGCACTCGGACATTATTTATCATTGACATTTCATCCTAAGTAGTCAGTCACATTAGAATTGGGTGCACACAGTAAGATCACGCAGCATGATGGTGGTTTCTTCACCATGTTTTTGGCTTGCAGGACTACGTGCTCACCAGTTCATCTCCAGTGTACTACCATATCTACTATGTTTATTAAAAATATAACCCTAATCTTAGTTCACACATATATATTTTTAAATTCTGTCAACTCAGCTGCTGTGGCTGATATTGTTTACAAATGTTTTCTTGCAGCCGTCATAGAGAGTGTGAGGGGAATTAAGGTTATGCTGGGTTTCAATTTTTGAAAAAGTCACATGATTACTTCTATCGCCCTAGGATAGCACCCCTCACACTCTCTAGATGGTGTGAGGGAGCCTGCTTTGACTCCCACTATAATGACGGCGCAATTATGTAAGCTTCGAAACACGGCATGCTACACACCCAAGTCAAGTGTATGTCCTATGGATGTAAAAGTGGATTTATGTCTGACAAATGTTGAAGGGGTGTATGAGTGATGTTTTCTGTAATATATTTGTCAATGGAATCACTAGACATACATACAATATCCATGCTCCAATGTACCTTGTTGGTAATGTAATATAATTGCTTATGGTCTACTACAGTGTTGGCCAGCCGTCAGGGAGGAAACAATAGATCTACCTTAGAACTGCCATACCAGCCATATCATGCTGTACATCCAGCAGATGTCTGACTCAGGGTCAGATCACATGACCTATGTTTCGACACTCATACAAAATACAATTGACATGACAAACAAGGAGCAGCACATTAGTATTATATTTGATGAATGTTTATATGGTGTAAGATTGAATAGACTTAATTTGATCGAAACTTCCTTTTGTTTATATGGATGAGGATGCCCATTTTGTGTAGGCTTGTATGAGTGATGCACGGCGAATTAGATGCTAATGGAGCACAAATAGAAATGCCTCCCCAGTGTAGTTGATAATATTGATAGCACGATCTATCATATGTCTGATACTCACTGGGGTGTGCACTCTCAGATTAAAGGTGTTGACAAACACTCAGTATGGCTGGCAATATTGATAGGATGGTGTATTGTATGTCTGACACTTGTCAGGGCAGTTGCAAGCAAAAACAACTATGCAATATGATCAACAATGTTGACAATACAGTGGATTGCATGTCCAATACTTATCAGAATATATATTTTCAGGTTGCAAGCGTCAACAGCTATTTAATATCACAGACAACACCAATAGCACCCCGTATTACCATATCCAATGCTCATCAGATATATATTCTTACTCGCCAGCTTTTGGACTTGAGAATTAAGACCAAAACACTGTATTATGATGTAGTAGGATATATGACAACATGCAAATTATAGCAAGTAAAACACTATTAGATGTAATGATGAAAAGATTAAGAGTGAAGATAGACAGTGAAAATGTAAGTGAAAATACCACAGTTACGATAATAACAAAGCCAAAAGCGACATCCAAACCGATGAGACACAAACACTACAACCATGCAAGTTCCTTGTTGATAGATTTCTGCCACTCAGGTATGCATCGTCCACTTGAAGGGTGCACCGATGTGGACTTATTCTCAGGTGGGAACATCTTATAGTCCGTCTGAAGCGCAATAGTAAAGAACCTGTTCAGTTGAAATGGTTAATTCAACATATGATTAATATATGGACTAACTTTTCCCATGCTTGCTTCCGAGGCTCTGCACCGTTGACTTTGCAGACTTCTGCATGCATCTCATCAAGGAGCTCATCAATATATTCCCAGAATTTATTGCTAGTCCAATTGTGTTCTGGCTCAGAGTCTGTAGCCAGAGGACTAGAATGCTCCCGACCATCTGCGACTTTCCTGACTAACGATTCATCCACCATAGTGCTGAAGAGCAGGTAGTTTTGTCGCTGCCAAAAAAATATTAGAGATGGAAAGCATAAAAGGTGCACATGGCTTACCAAAAAAGCAAACCACCCCCATTGCAGCAATGTAACATTGGCATAGTCACGCACAATAAGAGATTTCACGAGCTCAGATATGTGCCAATGCTTCATGCAGCTTTGCCCAATCTGCAATAATGACAGTACCATTTAGGTTACAAACAAACTAAAGAAATCTCTTACCTTTATCTTGATGCTAGATCACTGCTTGGTCAAGATGTCCTTTATTTGACTGTCAATATCATTCATCACTCCAATATCCTCCAATGTCATGGCAGGGAGTTCAAACACATCAAGATGATTCTTCAGGAAGCCCTAAGTCGAAAGGAAGTTAGCAATCGAAGGCTATAACATGATGATACAAACCCAAATTTGGTCACTTAAACCATTCAAATATCACAAAATGTTTGGAGACAGAAGTGCTGTCCTGAGGCAGTCCTGGAGGGTTTCCTACACACGTAAGAGATGAGCTTCTTTTTTACTCAATGAGAAACATGAATACCTTAAAATTGTCCAACTTGATCAATACACAAAGCTTATCCTTTTTCTGTTGTTGCTCCAACCAAAGTAACTTGGAAAATATAGTGATGAGCATCTCATCTGTGCTCAGCTAGATGCTCCATCAATATACATTAATATGGATAAAAAATACTAACCTGTGCAAAAGTGATGAGCTCGTTGTCAGGTAGGTCGAACTCCCTGCATGCCCGGATGGCACAGGAGCGCTTACACCTCTGCAAAGATTCTTGCATGAGTACTTCTTCGGCAGAGTTGGAATGCTGTCGTCGCCATTGACTGAGAGGTGGGGAATTGAGAGATTCATCACCAGTAAGTCTTGCAGGCAAACTTGAAGGAAAGGAAAGCTCCTCAGCATCTCCACTGGGTGCCGGTATTGCTGGATCTGCCATGCTGTCATGTTCACATTGATAGCATGCAAGAAGACTCATGCTGAGATGCTCGGTTGATAAAGTGGAAGGGTGAGCGAGGCGAAGTCATGGTCATGGTCATACAAATAGGTTCCAGTTGTTATGGTGCATTTGTTCCCAAACAGATGTTATGTAATTAATCCATAGAATTGTTCCATGTGTAAGAGGTGACTGAGTCGTTGCAATTTCTACATTGTCCAGTGCTCAATTTCATTTGCATAAGAAGCTGCGAGTTGTTTGAATTAACGCAAAAGGCAAACTGGTATTGAGTATCAGATAGTGTATCAAACAAGGTATCAAACATTGCCCTGAATTTGCCAACTACAAACTGTCCCAAAGATCTTAGTACATACATATTCCTCATCCTTATCTTGTTCTTCAACAGCATCATCATGCACCATTGCCACAATGCCACCCACTTGAATGTACTCTTCTGATGAGTCAACAAAAAGACATACCTAATAATGAGGGACCGATCCTGGGCAGTGCATCTCATGTGGTAGTAGGTGTTGTTGGCGAGTTCAAAAATGTGGGGAGGGTGGGAGTCCTTGTCCCCGGAGGTGTTGCGGTAGTCTGCAGTGCATTTTTGGAGAATGGGGCCAGTGTTGGAAGCGACATACTTGTGGGGGTTGACAGCAACAAGGGTAGAGGAGCCAGTGCTGGTGTAGATGGCATTGCAGATGCAGTTTCTTCTGTGCCAGTTGAGAGAACAGGTGACGGATCTAGAATTTGAATGGCAAGGCTGGTCAAAAGCAAGTGCGAGGGGACATACTTGTAAATTGGCACACCGATGGGGTACAGTTGGGTGTGACTGGGGTGTTCTGTTCCACAGTGTGAACAGACTAGGGCCCAAACTGTGTGTTAGGAGGGATACTTGGGCTGCCAAGCCTGTTTGCTCGTCCATCTGGCACCCCTCTCCGAGGATTGGGGTCGGACTGCGGGCCACTGGGGACAATGCATACAGTATGAGCAGGGACAGGTGAGGGGATGGGATGGGCATGGTTTCGAACCTGCGAAAGTTCTCGTCAGGGGGCTACTGCTACCCCGACCATTGCCCTTCCAAGGCCGTTTAGGGTACCAGCTCCCAGTCTTATACCCTATTGAGGGAGTCAGCCATATGGTGTGACCCACGGATAGACTGGTTGCAGTTTGGGATATATGGGTGAAGAGGAGGGGGACTTCCTGCATGACAGGAACACCGTCAGATATACCTGGATCGCAGGTACACTCCCACAGGTGGTGCAGGCACGAAGGGACCTTTTGGATTCCCAATGGGCACTTTTGCGCTGCCATGCGGTACCCATGTTGGCGGATTTCCAATGTGGGGTCCGTCCTTCACCGACTGCAGTGGATCGATGACCAGCACAGAATGGTGGTGTGCCTTTACGGCATGGTAGATGACGTAGGAGAGCGTGTAGGCGAGACAAAGGCCAAGGATGATGATGAGCACCATGGGGTGGTGGGTCTTGTATGAACTTGAGCTTGAGCAGGTCTGGTGAGAGAGGTCGACAGAGGTGGAGACTAATGGCAAGAAGAAGGGAAATACATACCGACCACACCGAGCATATGAAGGATCCAATGTCATTTTGCTTGCCCTATGTACATACAATTCTGCTGACTTCTGTCCAGCGGTAAGTACTTAAGAGAACACGAGACATTACGCTATTGATGGTTGCTGGAGTAGGGATAACTCGGATGGGTGAAGGTTTCAGTGGTGTCAGGCTGGTAGAAGCTAGTCCGAAGATGGGGTTGAGAAGGCCCATATGATGGAACATATATTGCAGGGCGCATCAGATGTGTTTGAGCTGTCTGGTTATGCAGCTGATTACCATTCGAATGATATGGTGTATACCATGTGCTACTCATCGGATGATGTGACGAAGTATACGCAGAGTACGTCGGATAGGATTGAATTGCCTGGTGTGGTGGAATCGAGGGCCCAGGAGGACAGGGAGGAACAAGGGGATAGGGAGGAATCGAGGGCCCAGGAGGACAGGGACGAATGGGGAGACGGAGAGGATAGGGAATGAGGGGATCATATGATGTAGAAACATGAGGCTGCTGCCCAGGCTGGCCATTATTTGACCGGAATTGAGATGTCTCGAATGAGGTTGAACTCAATGGATTGGGATCGGATGAGGTTGCAGAAGGCTGAATGGGTTGTGTGTTGGTTGCAGCCGCCCTTCCCTTTCCCTTTCGTTGTGGCTTACTCTTCTCAAATGGAGCTGGCTCGGTTGACAAGGGCTCGTCACAATGATCAATCCCACTTTCTGACTGCACCTTGTCCTTTTTTGATCGAAGGACCCGAGCAGCATGCCTATGTAAGATAACATGGTTCAAAGTCAGTGGTGAATATATTTTGTCATAGAGGTCAGAGGGGACAACCACTTTAATCCATAGATAATTGTGTATTGATGACGTGTTGAGGAGGTATGCATTCGTGCATGCATGCATGACAATGTTCTTGGTCTGCAACGTGACCAAGTATTCTTGTCTTGCAGCAATTGTAGACGTTAAATTGCATTTCGATGTTGCACAATCATGTTGGACATTAACCGCACAAATTATGCACTGGTAACAAAACCTTCAATACAGAGATCACACTGCAGTGACCAGCGGGAACTTACAAGAGGTGAAATAACCAATTTGTATTCTGGCGCCAGATACTTGATACATGGAATCCCCAGCTGAGGATGTAATTCAGGAAGAAACTCGAGAAAGCTGATTGTTACATGGGTAGCGAATCGGCATTGCTCAACAGGACCCTGAGTTGGAACCAGGATTTCCTTGACACACCCGATTCGATATTTACTGCCATGCTTGACAATCACATAGGTTCCTAACCCTGCTTTGTCTCCCTGTACAGTCATAAAGGATTTAGCCTTGTGAAATGGAGCTCCTCGCTCGGGCGCCAGTATTGTCGCCTCCATGACACATCTGGTAGCTTCTGTTTCACTCCAATTGAAAGTACCTTTCGGGCATGCAGATAGCTGTACTGCACCTTCGCAAAGAATAAGCGGTTTTCCGAGATCTTAAAATTTTGTAAGATACAAACTGGCTTTTCGAGGTTTTATGTTGGGAAAACCCAGTATACGACGCTGGTGAGGGTGAGCATCGAAGTATTCAACCACGCCCAGCCCTGCCTTGACCCATTTCTTTGCAGTAGGATCGTGCCACATTCCTCCGGACACGACGTGTTTCATGTTGTCCTGTTCAGTGAAAAGATGACATACGTCACAGCTAGGTGCTTGGTGGTTACTGTATACTGATGTCAAACGATAAACACCATTGAAAGACTCGTATCGTTCAGTTGAAAAAGTAATCGCTGGCCCAAAGCGTCAGATAGACATTGGGAGGTGGACGAGAAAATGGAACTTCGCTTTCGTCAACAAGATACTTGGTGCACATTGTGTGCTGATAGTAAGAAAGTCGTCGATAACACACGACAGTGTGGCCTGATTGGTCATAAATTAAGTCAATTATTATGGATAAACGCCGAGACTTACAAGATAGATTTCTATGTTCTTAATTGACGTGTGCCAGAGAAGAACGACCAGTTTTCCTATAAGCAACCATCCTTGGAGGACTTTCTCAGGAACGAGATCATATATAATGTACGGCATGACTTGCGCCAGCCCCTTAAAATGCTTCCCAACGAGCGCACCCTTATATCTAATAATGTAGTCAGCATGAAGTGTTGGATTGTTTAGACCGTCCTGATTGACAGATGTTAGACGAGTTTGGAATGCTCCAGTGAGCTGATCTTTATCAAGGATATAAATGGTCTGCCCCCAAAAGTATTTGACGATACCAAGAAGTATGGTATGAAGGACTTCAGTTGGAGTATCTTCATGGATGTTGATTCCCGGCATTGAAAGGAGGGGATTGATGCAGTCATCAATTGACCGACCCCCAAGGAGTAAATCCAGTTCGCTTTTCAAGCGTGCCGTAACCTCAGCTTCCGAAAGTCTGGGAATGCCGGTGGCCCTCTTGCATAGCGTCTTACCAAGTACAAGAAGCCGGTCAACAATTGCGGTGGTTGCGTTGTCCTTGATACCTGATTGGCTAATGGCATTCTTCACCTTCTCCGTACCACCAGAGAGCATTGAAAGCTCAATCTGGTTTTTGATTTCGGTGCAAGTGTTTTCGGGTGTATGCATATCTCCTGACTGAGAAGCTGTGATTAATCCATGCAATGTGCACGAAGTTCAACTCACCTGGAATATATTACTGTATCCCTCATCAGTCCTCTTTTCTGTATTTGTGCCACCAACCTTGCAGGTGCGGCATAGATAGTTGCACTTCAACCTGCCGTGACTGCACTCCTCGGCCTGCATAGGGTTGTTGCCTGTTACCATGAGGATATACGGGATCAGCATGACCTCTTCTTCATGCTTGACGTCAAAGGTCACAATAGGGCTGTCGATTGCTTTTCTAACACATACATAAGTATAGAAATGTAAGTTATCAATGTAGATCACATACCGAATTGAGTCTTTGACACCCTGCATCAGTTCCATGGGAGATGCATGAGGTGAACCCGTTATAAACCTGATTGTAAATTCCTGGTCAAGCATTTGTCGTGGTAATAGTCCATTTGACACATAGACTACATGGTGCTTGTTCCGTTGTTTTGAGATGTTCCCCGAGATGTCGTCCATAAAAACAATAAGGGGTACGGTGTAGACCATTCGTCCACCTGACTTTGCTCATAGTGGATGTGGCATGAAATTAGAAAACCTCACTGAGGAGGCTACCAAGTCGTCAAATACTTTGCACGATCAAACACCTTTAAAACAGACCTGTGAAATGAATGCACTCTCCAGCTTTAGAGAGATTGTCATATGTTCTGGCAAATGTCGAAACATTGACAATGACCATTTCTGGATCAATAGCGTATCCGTCCTACAACGAATAAGAAAGATCGCCAATGCGGTGGTACAACACAGGAAAACGAACGAACCTGCATCTTCAAAGCTTTGTGTCCTAGAGCGAGAATAGCAGGCTCCGAGGATTCCAGCAGCTTTTCCTGGAAAAATTTCTTCAGTACGAAAAATTGACCTGAAGATCACTCGAGTAGCTTGTTGACGATATAGATACCATGGTCAACATGAACACATGGAGGTGCAAGAGTGTCAGGAAGATCATCGAGCATCTTGATTCCATGATACACCTGTGACATGTGGCCTTGTCCGTCCTCCGGGTATTCTTGCATTGCGAACCTAGTAAGTGGATTTGCAAAGTCCTACAACGGTTATGCTCCAAATAACATCAAAAAAGCCAGTTCCGCTTACCATGGCAACAGCCTTGTTCAAGGCATTGAGATAGAATACATTTCCTGAAGGTACCGTTACCTTCTCAGTTGGCATTCCTAGAAGTTTCATGAAACACTCTTGTACTTTTTTCATAGCATATATCAATGGCACCTCGGGCACCCCAATATCCTTGGCCCATGCGAGCACTGCCTCCTTCTGTGCTTGTGAGAACCTGAGGTGGGGGGAACTGAAGAGAAGGTGGGTTAAGAATTCCTATAGAACTGTTAGTGGGGCCCGCGATAGTAGTCAAAAACCTACCAGCCGTGACTTCCAAGGGTACATTGTTTCATCAGGGGAGATTTGCTCCGCGATCACCGTGGATCTAATGGGTCGAGTAGCTCAATTCTTCATAGCTATCTGATTGTGAGAAGAATGAAAATTGGAGAGTAGGAAAGAAATACGAACCTTCAACGTCTATGCCATGGTCTTCCGAATAAGGAGGAATGAGGTCTAGGTCGAGTTCACCGATGTCATCAAGACCTAGCTCGTCTTCAAGTGGCACCAACATAGTAGGAAATACAGATATGCCACTTTTGATCATTTGTTGTATCTCGTCAAAATAGTCAACCGCATCATGTACTGTGCATTCAGCTTGAAAGTCGTCCCAAGCTTGGCCTGAATCCCTGCCGCCGTTACCATTGAATGGTGGAGTAGGTGGAGCATGAGGATCATCCTGCACAATCACAAACGTATCCATGACGCTGTTTCCATCAAGTGAAGGAGTGAGCGGGGGGTTCAGTATAGTTTCAGACGTGTCCATGGCAGACATCTCCGAGTCTGCTGGCAGAGAAGACGCTGATTGATGGCACCTAAGTTTTAGTGATTTATTGTGCTCGATTACATCTCGGACGTTTATCCTATGCTTCTTCGACTGTATGTGGTCCTTGACATGACAACAACGTATGCAGTAAACATTCCTGGGGCTTATGGCATGACTGAGGCAAATCTTGCATATGACATATTGCGGGTCGGTGTGAACTTTGAACACTGTAACAAATGGCATCAAACTTGGATGACATTGGTGTGGTTTCCCTTACCATCTGGGTCCAGAGGAGGATTTTCTGAAGATCTGGCCATCCGTTGAGATAAATTAATGGTATAGGGCACTCAGCAAATGTGTTGATTGCGTAATATTGATCACGTTGATTACGTTACATGTCCTTTAAAGTTTCTCCCGGTTGAACTGCATCAGGACCTCCACTATTTTGCTGCCTCTATGCTCGCGACAATTGTCAATATTCGAACATCCCTTGGACCAGAGGGGGCCACTACCCTCAATTCGCTTGAACTGTCTGTTCGTTTTCATGGTATCGTTTTTCACGATGCCCCATCCGAGAAAATCGTTAGTATTTCTGCACTCTTCAATGCAGTGATTGACCAACGGCCATCTTCTTCAGCCAGCGGAGATCTCTGTTCATCTCTGTGACAAGTGGGACGAACAGCCTTTATTCCCTGTCATACGCAACATGTCCAAAGAAGAATTTAAGCCCTTGACTCTGGTGTGTCCTCATCCTAGCTGTGTCACAAATGCTTATCTACTTTTAGGCAATGTTTCCCTTTCTTCCACTCTCGTCCCAATTTGAGCCCACTAACATGAATCAGTGGGAGCAATTGGCAAGACGAATTGAAGGGTGCCTTGTGGGAGATCCTCTTCTTCAATCGAAGCACCCGGACTGTTACAGTTTGATGCGAGACCTCTTTTGGATGGCGTTCATAGCTGCTTACCCTGAATTTCCTCAGGGCAACTGGTCTCGTTGGAACTCGTTGATTGCAATGGAGGGCGAGTTTATGTCACGCTGGATGCTGAAAGGTGGATACCATGGAGTGAACATACCTCCTTGTCTGGTCATCTGGGAGCAGTTCAAAAGTATTGTTTCCGATATGTCTGTTGAGTGATTTAGCCATATTGTACTTGCTCGTGTACCATGATGATGTATGAGACGGTTGTTTCTTCGATCACTCTTCTGACGAGTCTGCATAAATCGACGGATGCAAGTTGCGACCATTATTCGTCTTCACTCCAAAGCAACTTCTTCAAGCCTCGTCGACAAACTCCTCTTCGACATGCACTTGACTTGGGTGTGTAGGCAGCCCAAATTTGTCAGCACTATATCCATGGGAGGGACTCGCAAACGTTTTGCTGACATCCTGGTCAACATATCTCCTGGGTATCATTACATCTGTTCACCGCTAATGGTCCGAACAGCTCAAATTTGTCAGCAATATGTCTGTGGGAGGACATGCAAATGTTTCGTAGACACCCAGGTTGATACATTGTACAGACGCTCATTCATCGATCTTCTTTGAACAAAAGAAAAATTGTTCATCACCTGTTAGCTGTAGTCCCCGAAAACACTTTCCAATATTTGGCCAACATCCAGGACGCAATGTCATCCAAACATACACTCTTTAACATATTGTATACATTGTGAGAATGGTCTGGGGTACATATTAATGATGTCTGTAGAGAATCCGATGTATATTCCTCCGACAATTTCCGTCAAACGTCACTATTTTGCAAGCCTCACTTGGGCGTGTAGTCTCGTATCCATCCGTTGTGATGCACTTCTTTTTCAATCTCCGCATGTAATTTATCTCCGCTCGCACGCACCACAACGGATGGATACGAGACTGCGGCGTGCAAGATTATCATTATTTTGCAATATTTCCACAAGGGGCATTTCCTGTCCAATGGTAACTGTAATAAGCACATATTTGCAAGAAATCTACTCTGACGACTCCTGTTAAACGTTGGAGGGAGTGTCCTACAGAAGCCAAATACCTAAAATAGTAATATTTGAGCACATAAGCAATGCTTCGAATGAGCGCGGTTGTCTGGCTTTCCATACAAAACGGAACGGAACTGTGCGAAACTGTTGCCAGCGTCGTGCGACTCGACTAAAAAGGTAACCCATCTCACATAAGCGCAGAACAAACTACGGTCTATTCTCAGAGGCGGCCTTCAAGTCGGCGTTTCGTTTCTTGTGCAGGTTCGTTTCTCGCGCGGCCACCGGAAACTTTACGGATTCGGAAAACTCCCGACGAAAAGCCTGGCAGCTTACTCCGGACTCCGTTCGTTACAGCGGGCGCCCTACTTACTCGTGCCGCTTGCCTGTGTAAGTTTCCGGCTTGTAAACGTACGAAAATGTTTAGACTGATTGTTCAGATGAGATGTGTTTCAATTATTTACAAGATCTCGACAACCGAAGGATACGTTAATCTCTAAAGGTTGCACTGTGTACCTTCTCGCAAGAAACAGGAGCATCTAATATGGTTATTGCCTATGTGAAGTTAACCTCCGCATAATCACCCACTCACGGTGTTACCTCATCTCTAGGCAACATCCATATCGGTTTGAAACAACTATGCATGAATCTTTGATTTTTTGTTTTGTTTTGAACAAAATCCGATCTTCCATGTCCATGGTGGACTTGCTTCCCCGGTGTAAATAACAATGTTGATTCTATTCGCGCGCATTCACCCCTCTAACATACGATCTATAGCGGGTGTTTCAGGATCTTGTATCTGAGATCGTCGAGACTTTCATCTCTGTTGTCAGATATAAAAGAATGCAAATTTACTGACGAGTCTTTACTGGATTGCGCTGGTTCCTACCGTGGTCCTCGAAATGCTTTCCCTGACTATCCTTGCGCTCACACTATTTTCCGTTTGTGATGCATCGACGCACCATTCACAATTGTTGCGCCATTCGCATGCACTCCGTGCTAGATCCGTAAATGTACTTGGCCCTATGAGCGAATTTCACGTCGCGAACAACTACATTGCGCCGGATGGGTACAACCGATCGTAGGTTGACGCTCGTGGTTGCGTCGTAAAAAAACTGAGGTCATTTTTTTAGAACGGTTTTAGTCAATGGCGTGTTCCCTGGACCCTTGATCCAGGCGAAAAGGGTGAGGGTGGCGATCATATGTATGCAGATTTTTACGCATTTCTAGGATGATACGTTTGCTGTTCAAGTTGTCAATGAACTTACGGACGATACCATGCCTTTGGATACTAGTGTCGTGAGTGGCTGTCCATTTATTTTCTTAGTCGTACCACTCACCTTCAACAGCATTGGCACGGGATTCTCCAGCGACATTCCAACTACGCCGATGGTGTTCCATATGTTACTCAGTGCCCAATTGGTCAAAATGCGTCATTCGAATATAAGTTCAATATCGGCGGTCAGACTGGAACATACTGGTATCACTCGCATTATTCAACTCAATACTGCGACGGATTTCGAGGACCATTGGTCATCTATGATCCCTCCGACCCTCTTGCAGATTTGTATGATGTGGATGATGGTAATTTCCCGTGAAATTCCGGATTGAGCATTATCTTAACAGCTTTAAACAGAAACTACCGTGATTACGCTGTCAGATTGGTAAGCGGAATCGTATGTTGCAAAGGGTTTACTAACGTGAATTTAGGTATCACATTCCTTCTCTCAAGCTTGGCGAACTCTTCTCTGTCGTTAATCCAAACGCGACCCTGATAAACGGCAGGGGGCGCTATTCTGGGGGGCCATCGATCCCATTTTCTATCGTTAACGTCACACACGGACTGCGATATCGGCTCCGTATTGTTTCCCTATCTTGCCACCCTTCCTTCAACTTTACGATCGATGGTCACCGCATGACTGTCATCGAAGCCGATGGGAACGAAGTGGTTCCCATAGAAGTTGACTCGCTGCGTATCTTTCCTGGTCAACGCTATTCCGTCGTTATCACGGCAAATCAGACGGCCGGAAACTACTGGATTCGTGCCTTGAGCTCCTCCACCGACGCCTCGTTTGATAATGGTCAAAACATGGCTATCTTGCGATATGCAGGAGCGTCTGATGAAGATCCCACGACATCGGCTTCGTACGACACCACGTTGGATGAGGCGAATCTTCATGCCCTCGTCAACCCGGGCGCACCTGGGGTGCCTGAAATCGGAAAAGCGGACGTTAACATTCAACTTTCTCTGGGGATCAACAGTTCGGGCTATTTCACATTCAATAATGTGGCCTACGTCGACCCCCCAGTTCCTGTACTTCTTCAAATTCTCAGTGGGGCAGCACATCCTACGCAGCTTTTGCCGAATGGAAGTGTTTATGAGCTTCCCTTTAATAAGACCATAGAATTGAGCTTCCCAAATCCTAACAATGCTCCTGGCAATCCCGTTAAGTGCTACATTTTTATAATGACGTGTTATGCTGACTTTGCGTCTTCAGCATCCTATTCATCTTCACGGCGTATGTACGTCGCCCTGCTTCTTTGTTCGTTGCTAAAGAAACAACGTTTCAGCATGCATTTGATGTCGTTAGGGTCGTGGGTAGCAACACGACAAACTTCGTGAACCCTGTTCGGCGCGATGTCGTGTCCACCGGCTCCGACTCTACTGACAACGTGACGATCCGTTTCACAACCAATAACCCTGGGCCTTGGATTCTTCATTGGTGAGTGACGGCCTCCTGACGATTCCTATGACTCAGTGGGCTCACGCACCCATCTACATAGTCACATCGATTGGCATCTGCACCAGTAATATCATTTTCATTGACTTTGCCATGGTTCCATAACTCACCCTCAATTCCCTCATCTAGTGGACTTGCTGTCGTCATGGCAGAAGCACGAAACCAAACAATTATAGAGGATCAGCCACCAGGTACGACTTTGTCACCGTGGTAGAAGTAAATAATCAGAGATGACGTTGACTGCTCTCTTTCAACACAGCGGATTGGTACTCTCTGTGTTCTGCCCCGCCCCAAAACATTAGAGGGGTTCTCGGATAATGAGTACACATGCATTATTTTGCTTCCTTCGAACCAATGGGTGCACTTGCAAATGTAGGTAGAGGTATATATATAAAAGACAATCTGTGTCCCCTCTAAAATAGCGTTTGCCCAAGCAAGTCCATCACTTGTCATAACGTAGTGCCGGCTCAGGACGCGGAAGACTGACGGTGGAGTAGGGGACAGGCGGGAGGAGCCGCCAGGAGAGATGGGTCAGCGAGCTTAGTCAGCGGCTCGGGAGAACCACGGACACGGACCTAGGGACATAGACAGAACACACAACCAGGACCGGCCAGGTCATCTGCACACACCCCGGTTCATCGTGGTGAAGAGAGTGGTCTCGAACTCACGCACGACACACGAGCATAAGCACAAGTGCTCGGGCGACCATAATTGACAACAAGCCCAAAAGCCCAGAACCCAGACGACCCAACAAACTGCTGCCACAACAACCCTCATGATGCGACAGGAGAGGTCGCTTCACCACATACCGTGAAAACACACTGTCGCCAGACACATCACCGCTATCATCAGAATCATCCCTGCTTGACACACCAAACAGCCCTCGCAGGGAACTAGTGGGAGACACATCAGAGGACAACAGCTCACCCCCACCACCAGCACCCCCCACAGCAACACCACCAGCACTGCCAACACAGCCACTTACCCAGACAACACGCAAACCAGGCATGTACGAAACAATCAAGAGCCTTCATGGAGATGGCAGGGATATGGAGAACCCACAGGAGTTTCTCAGAGGCATTAGCAGAGCCTTTCAAGGCATGCAGATCATCAATGACGTGGACAGAATCAAAGCACTCAAAGACTACCTAATCTCCAGCTCAGAGGCGGAAAAGTGGTACAAAGACACGATAACCAACATGAGCCACACCTGGGAGACCCTAGAGGCGGCATTTGACAAATGGTGGCCACCCATCAAACCCGCAGTGAAAACCAGCTCGGAGTACCAGGAAGACATACTGGCTCTCAAACTACAGGATGCAGACATCAGGACAATGGTCTTGACAGGAGGATATGAAATCTAGAGTCACATAGCATGGGCAAACAGGGTGATGCAGATCGCCACACAGGTAGGAATTGAGGGAGGTAATAGCATGATATGGCAGGTACAACAAAAACTACCAGAGGTGCTATGGAACCACCTCAAGATGGAATACAAGAACTGGATGGAGTTCATAAAGGAGATAAAAGAGGTGAAGACATGCAAGCTCATGGAGGGAAAGTGCAAAAAGGAAGAACAGGAGCAGAAGCGAGACACCTTGAAGCAGGACTTACTACAAAACATACAGCACATACAAACCCCCCAACGTGGCCCTGCCAACATGGTCGCGGACCTCACAATGCAACTCCAGCATCTAAACGTATCCCCCCCATGCCCACAACAACCAGTGCCACAACAGGTTCGCATTACACCTCATGAGGCAGACTGGGACCACATGCCTGCACAGGCAATGCCCCCCTCACAGACATACAAAGGGAGATCATCTGCCAAAATGTTGCAGTGACTACACACATACAGGATACAGATGCAGGCTGTAACACATACATGACACAGGTCACGCAATGGGAAGCCATACACAGGGCAACCACACAGGTCACGGAGGCAACACCATTCCCACTCAGACCAGGGACAGCAGATGTCTGCTCAGGTGAATGCTTCAAGTGTGGCACACATGGATACCAGAGTCAGGACTGCCCAGCAGTGCAGATGGATAGACTGGACCAGCAGGAGTTGGCGTGAAAAGCATTATGCATGCGGGCAATAGGACCAGTCAACAGAGACACTACGAAAGAGGTTCACTTAATGTACACCATGGAGGGAAACGAGTAAGGGTCACCATTACAGAGGGAAAAATGGAGACCCAGAATCAGACTCATTTGAACTGTTTGATGAGTGACGACACACCACAGCCCCCATCACAATCTCTTATCAACAATGCATATACATACACACCAACAACCCAACAGCCAGTCAATCTATACTCAACGAATCTGGAGATAGAACGACATGCCACCCATGCTATAACCCCATTTATACACACCATCACCCTCCTGGGACCACAAGACGAGCGCACCCAAATCCAAGTGCTGTTTGATGACAGTGCCATGATGGCTGTCATGTGCACAACGGTCTTCAACAGCATCAAACACAGAATTGGCACATACGCTCCATCCACACAGTGAATGCATATGGCCAACGGAACCATCACAAAGTCAGAAGCCAAATGGCAGGGGACCATTGATATTAATGGTATCAAAACACATGGGGAATTTGAAGTCTTTGACTCGAAAGGGGGATGGGCATTCCTCTTTGGGAAGCCACTCCTCACAGCATTCCAAGCATTGCATGACTATACCATGGACACAATCACCATCACGGACAATAAGGGGATGACAGCTCTCAACAACGATATCAACAATGACCACCATAAATTACTTACAAACAGCAAAACCACACAGGATGTAAAACAGAAAGGATATACACACACAACAAGAACCACAGATCAAAGGCAAGTACCAACCATTGCACATATCAATACAATAACTACGCAGACCAGAACCAGACCATGACACAGACAGATGAAGAGTCACACACAGATCAAATGCCAAAGCTGGTCTACCTAAGCGAGGCAGAACAACAGCTGTTCACACACCAAACAGACCCGTTTGACCCAAGACATGTACAGTACATACTGGACAACATCACAATAGGACCGCTCAACACACCAGAGGAGATACAACAAGCTAAGGATCTCATTGCGCATAACATGGATGTATTTACATGTTCCCTGACAGAAGTCTTGCTCATCCCAGATGCACGGATGAACCTTAACATGTCACAGGACACAAAATTCGGCACTAAGCTGAACCAACGACTGTTGAGCCTGCCACAAAAGGAATACCTGCACAAATGGACAAACCAAATGGTTGACACAGGGATGATCGAATGGGCAGCCATAGAAAGTGTTAAGCACGTCGCACCAATGGTCCTCACACAGAAAACACACAATGCAATAGGAGGATTGTCACTAGATGACATCAAGAGAATCATTGATGAGCAATGCAGACTGGTAGGCAGGGACACACAGTTCAATGTACCACTTACTCCAGACCATACACAACCGGAGACACAGCAGGTCACAAAACCAACAGGCCCACCAAAGTGGTGGGTCACACAGAACTTCGGCGAACTAAATAAGGTCACGTAGATAATGCCAGTCCAACATGGCGACATACAGGCCAAATAACAAAGACTCAGCGGGCACAAGTACATGTCTGTATTCAATTTTGCATCAGGATTCTATGCCATTGAAATCCCAGACATATGGCGCCCATACCTAACATTCTATGTGGAAGGGAAAGGCCACTTCTGGTACAAATGGATGGCCATGGGACTCACAGGTGCACCCATGACATTCACAGCAATCGCCACCAACAAACTAAACAAGCTACTCGCAGACAACACAGTAGAACTCTTCGTCGATGATGGAGGCTGCGCAGTGAACAGCTTCAATGAAATGATGAACAAACTCAGGTGAGTCTTCACCACATGCTGTACCCATAATATATCACTGTCACCCACCAAAAGCCATTTTTTCATGATGGAAATGGTCTTCACGGGAGCAACAGTGGAACCAGATGGCATCCAACCAGACCTAGCCAAACTCATGACCATTGTCAACTGGCGCCAACCACCACATGCACTTAACCTAAGCTCATTCCTCAGATTCACAGGCTACTTTCGAGACCTAATCAGAAATTACACTAAGGTAGAGAAACCGCTCCGAGACTTGCTCCGCAAAGTCGAACTATCAAAGCCCATCACCAAAACCACATACAAACGGGCAATGGAACACTTCGCACTAGAGGACGCATGGACACCAGAACATACCAATGCCTTCCTCGACCTCAAAGTCAAGCTTATGAAACAACCAACACTACATGCTCCGAGATATGACGGAACACCTTTCATACTAACAATGGACGGATGTCAGGACGTCTTTGGCACCTGCCTCACACAGAGACTTACAGTCAGCACCACAAAAGGAAAACAAATCACTAAAATCATCCCTATAGGTTTCGCCTCAAAACAGACATCCAGCACAGAACGTAACTATGCACCATTCATCCTGGAGTTCACAGCCCTCAAATTCAGCCTCAACAAATTCTCGGACATCATATGGGGCTTCCCAAGTTGAGATTGAGATGAACTGCCAAGCACTCCATGATGTCATATTCAATGATCAAGTCTCTATGGTCCACACACACTGGCACAATGGTATCATGTCCCACTACATCATGGGAATTAGACACATACCCAGCAAAACAAATGTGGTCGCCGACACCCTCAGCAGACAATGGAAAGGTCAGCCACCAGATGACGGTGACAGTAGCAACTGGACAGTCAGTGCAGACATGGAGGCCACATTGGGAATGGTTAACGACACACTCCACATCGACAAACTACCTACAAGGCACATGCACTTGCATGCCCGGTTCGCTGAAGAACCCATTTTCCTCAAAGTTATTGATGCAATCCTTAATACAGACACTGACATGTCATTATGCGACCGAATGCATGCACGGCACCAAGCATCACAATATCTCATGGTCGATGACAAGCTATGGCACCTAAGGGGAGGAACCAGCGTCAGGCCCCACAGCTGGATTGAATGTGTCACCAAAAAAGAGGCAAGAACCCTAGCAGACATACAACACACACAGGGTGGACACTGGGGCCGGGACACCCTGAAAATCATGCTCACAGACTGCATATACAGCCCCAAACTAGACACAACCATCATGAATGCAATCCAGGACTGCGCATGATGCAAAAACTTCAGTATGCCACACATTCACTCACTACTCAAACCCATAACACGTTGCCACCCATTCGAATTACTCGTCGGCGACTACTTGTCTATGCCCACAGGTAAAGGCAGATACCACATGCTGGGACTGTTCCTCAACACCTTCTTCCAACATGTCTGGGTCACAAAGTTCAAAACCGCTGGAATGGCAAAAACGACCACAGAGAGCCTCAAATCCATCTTCCACAACTTTGCAGCACCAGAGATCTTCATGACAGACAGTGGTAAGCACTTCAACAATGCTGCGGTAAAAGCCTTCTGCAAGGAATGGCACTGCAAACACCATGCTGTATTAGCATACTCCCCGTGGATCAACAGCCTTGTTGAAGATATCAACAAGCTCCTATTACACATTCTCAAAAGGCCATGCACCCCAGACCTCAGTGAGGACCATGACAACCCAGTGATGTGGAACAAACTACCGCGCACATGGACTGACCACCTCGACAGTGCAGTCCAAGCTCTCAACAACTGCATACTGCCAGCTCTAAAATACATGCCCAAAGAACTACTCTTGGAAATAGTTGTTGACATGAAACAGACAGACCCCATCACCAGTGCCAAAGCAATCACCCAAGTCAACACTGCAATATATTGGGAATGCAGGGTAGGTATCCCAATGGCACAGGGGCAAGAGGGAATAGGGCTTAGGTGGGAGACTCATCAAGCAGTAGAGCGGTTTGCTAACAGAGAGAGATAGTAGAGTGAGGGAAGAGAGATATTCCTGAGCTCAAAGATGGGGGACAAGAGTAAGTGTCTTGTTACTCTCCTGGGTCTATCTCCAGGGTTTATATAGCTACACAAGTGTTTGTACATGCTGTGGAGCTCTCTATGTATGAATATCTCATGGAAACATCAAGAAAACCATGGAATAAGTGATGTGGAGTGAGAAATGCTTAGAAAGATGACATGTGCCAAAAAAGCGATTTAGTGGACACAAACTCACGCCTCTTGTGGCCAAGTGCACATAAGACCAAACAAATGGGCCAAACTACCATAAGAAGGTAAAACTTCTGTAATAGGTCACTATGGCATAATTTGTGAGTAATAAGGGAAATGGACTCAATACAAAGGGCTAGACAGTGTGTAACACATGTCAAGGACCCTTGTAGACACATGGTTATGGATATAAATGAATACCATGGTCTTACCACATCTTACTACAAGTGTAGTAGACTTTGTGTCGTATTAAAGCCTAACAAGTTAGGACTTCAATTTCAACACTCCTCCTCACTCTCTTGTTACGAATGGGAGTATGGATGAAGTGTCAGGGACTTCCTACCACTCTGGTACTTGTCTCTGCCTAGATTCTTCGTGAAGATGTCAGCAAATTGCTGAACAGTTGGAACATAATAAAGCTTGATTTCATCAAACTCTATAGCTTCATATATATAGTGTTCAGGAATGCGAACATGCTTGGTTCGTCCTTCCTGGGCAGGGTTTGAAGCTAGAAACATTGACCCTTGGTTGTCAACACATAGGGGAAATGGACCGTGTTTGAAGTGTAACTCTCTAAGTAGGTTGTGAATTCATTGGAGTTGTTTAGCACATTCAGTCATTCCACAGTATTCTGCTTCAGTAGAGGATAGACGTACTCTCCTTTGTCATCTAGAGAGCCATGAGACAATACCATTTGCTAAGAAAATGGCATAACCAGTGGTGGATCGAGATGTCTCAATGTCACCAGCCCAGTCAGTATCAGAGTAGGCACAAATGCCATTCTCTGTGTTACACGCAGGCGTAGACCCGAGGGGCGAGGGGACGTTAACGTCACTATTCAGCTGACGTGGCAAGGGTTTGATAGACGGGCGATCCACTATCCTCAGCCTCAACAGTATGTTGTGAGCTGTTGACCTGGTCAACGTATGTCGTGACGCAGGGACGAAGGGAGTCGCTTGGTGATGCGACGACGAGGGGACGAAGGGAGCGCCTACTCAACAGTAAGGCGAGGACTGAGGGACCCGAGGGGAGTTGATGATCAAGGTAGATTCAGGTAGGTCTAACTTGGGGAATACATCGAGGGTATTGAGAGGTTTATATAGGTGAGTCAAGAGAGAATCAAGCGGAGCGTAAAAGAGATGACTTGACTATGGAATGCGATGGAATCGCGAAGAAGGGAAGTGAGTCAGAGATAACGGTATTACTACAACTGCGAATACTGTGGATGAGTCACGCTAAATAGGTAAGCGAAGATAAGAAAAGGAGGAATAATAAAGTGGCTCAGGCGGGACTCGAACAGCGAGAGCAGTGTCTGTAAAGGGACTAGGGTAAGAGTGAAGGGAAAAAGGTAGGGGTATACGCGGATCGTAACAATTTGAGTGTGCGAAAAAGTCCATATAATTCGATCTTGGCCTGTGAGTAGCGAGATTCCTGATCGTTCCATGTGATTGTGCCGAAACAGGATGGACAGCGATGTCCCTGAGTGTCATCCTGAGACAAAATGTAGCTGACTGCAATATTCAATGAGTCAATGGCAAGAGTGACTGGTCAGTGGGAGGGGTAATTGATGGGATGAATTGCTGGACTGTCTGCTACTGCAGCCTTGAGTGTATCCATGGCAGACTGGGCTTCTGGGGACCATTCAAAGGGAATGGCATCGCAGGTGAGCTGGACTAAGGGGCGGGAAATGGAAGCATAATTTTTAACCCAAATGTGGACGGTGCCTGTCGTGCCAAGGAAGCCATGAACTTCTGTGTGAGTCTGGCAGGGGCTAGGCCAGTTTCAAATCTTGGCAACTTTTGAGTCGTCAGGGATTCGTCCTTTGTAGGTACACATTTGGCCAACAACAAGGACCTGTGGTTGACATAAAAACAATTTCGCTGCTGAGACAGTAGCCCCGGCATGCGCGAGATGATGTAAAACTCGGTGGACCTCAAGACAGTGTTCCCAAACGAAGCAACGAATGGTGGAATTTTCGGGATGAGTTTCAAATGTTCCATCAGGTAGTTCATAGCATGTGTGGGTGCCGAGAACATTTATGTCATCCTGAAAATTAGGCGCAACATCAATCTCGTTCTGTAGAATAAATGCAACATCATTTTGAAAGATTGCGGGGGAGTCTGTCCATCCCATTGGGAGCGAAGTGAGCTGGAATGTGCCCATGGGGGTCTGGAATGTCGTGAAGTCATGAGACTGCTCAGCAAGTGCTTGGTGATCAAATCCAATGAATAAGTCCATCATGGTGTAAATGGCCCAACTAGCAGATTGTTCTGCAAAATGCTCGACATATGGGAGTGTGGCTGCATCCTTGTATTAACAGCTGGAATATCACAGCTGGAGCTCACAGTCAGAAACTAATGAATTAGAGCGATGCTAAGTAGACATACCTGGAGCTCACAGTCAGAAACTGAGACACGAAGACTGTGAGCTCCCAGCTACATCCAAACGACTACAACAACTGTAAATAATGCGCCACTAACATGACTAAGTAAACTGTCCTGAAAGCGCAGAGTGCGAAAACAATTCTAACACTTCCCCCTGATTGTGCATCTCTGCATAAAATGAAGAACTAACTTCCCCCGAATGGACCAAGTCCAAGTAGTTCGCAAAACTGCGCCACTTTAGCACGAGAAAGTGCTTTCGTGAGCAGATCAGCAGGCATACTCGTAGTGGGAACAAAATGAGGTGAAATAACACCTGAATCAACCACATCTCGCAACCAATACCACCTGAGGTCCAGTTGCTTCATCCTGCCATGGTGTTCTGGGTGTTTAGCGACTTGAATCGCCGACTGGTTGTCCATGTGCAGGGTAGATGCGCCAGAGAGCTCAAAACCAAGCTCCTTGAGCATTTTGCGCATCCAGACGATCTCCTTGCCAGCCTCACATGCAGCGATGTACTCAGCTTCAGTAGTTGACAGAGCAACAATGGGCTGACGCTTGGACATCCAGGATACGACCCCAGTGCCGATTTTGACCACATATGCGCCAGTGGAACGACCAGAGTCCTTGCAATCTCCATGACTAGCATCAGAGAACGTCGAGAACAGCTCAGAAGTCGAGGAATCAGGAGAGTAGGTGATAGCATAGGCCATAGTCCCCTTGATATAGCGAAATAGGTGCT
>JBBPML010000381.1:0-24060 GCA_038090275.1 Austroboletus novae-zelandiae | reverse complement strand
CTTTGCATAGAGATGCACAATCAGGGGGTAGTGTTAGACATGGTGATTGTGCACTCACAGTCAGTTCGCTACTTACAGTACTTACTACATCTTATCATATCATCATTCCCCATTCGGTTGTTTACACATATTTCATCTCTCTCTTATGTAGTCGGAGTTTCACTGTCAGTGCTCTTCAGTTTCTGACAGTGGACTCCAGGTATGTCGACATTACTACACCTCAATACAAAGTTTCTGACAGTGGACTCCAGCTGTGTGGTTCCAGCTGTTAACAGAAATAACAGTAAACAACTGAAAGGGGATGACTACCAAATGGATCAAGTCCAGTGTCATGTAGTAAGATCTAATCAGAAGCGAAGCAACTGTGGGTGCACAATCACCAAGTCTAACAACTTGGTGAAATAAGCCCTTTGTCCACCACATCTCACAGCCAGTACCAGCACAAATCCAAGTGCTTCATCCGCCCATGGTGCTCCGGATGTTTGGCAACCTGTATAGCAGACTGGTTGTCCATATGAAGCGTCGAAGCTGTCTTTACCTCGAAGCCTAGTTCGCCCAAGAGTTTGCGCATCCAGATGATCTCCTTGCCAGCCTCGCAAGCAGAGACATATTCAGCCTCAGTGGTAGTCAGGGCAACAATGGGCTGGTGCTTTGACATCCAGGAAACAACACCAGTTCCGATTTTGACAACATAAGCACTAGTAGACCGTCCAGAGTCCTTGCAACCGCCATGATTTGCATCAGAGTATGTTGAGAAGAGCTGGGAAGACGATGGATCGGGGGAATAAGTGATGCCAAAGGCCAGAGTGCCTTGGATATAGCGAAATAGGTGCTTTATAGCGTTCCAATGTGCTACACCAGGATCAGAAGTGAAAGATGCAAGTTGACCTACAGCAAATGCGATATCAGGTTGAGTTGTGCAGGAAAGATACTGCAATGAGTCAATTGCGCCTCCAAAGTCGACATTTCGCATGAAGTTGCGCTCTTCTGTCGTCCTGGGGCATTGCTCACGAGATAAGCATAGTCCTGGTTCCATAGGCGTTGTAACAGGCTTGCAATCAGCCATATTGTAGCGAGACAGCATGTCGACGCAGTACTGTCGCTGGGAGATGGTAAGGGACCGCTTTGAGCGATCTCGATCGATTTTGATGCCCAAGATCTCAGTAGTGGTCCCCAGATCGCGCAGCTTGAAATGCTTGCGCAGATCTTCGATAGTGGTCTTGATGGCATCAATAGACTTTGAAGCGAAGGTCATATCGTCCACAAAGACAGGAAGAAGGATCCGGACATCACCTCGAGTGTAGACATAGACAGCTGCATCGGAGTAAGTCTGAGTAAAGCCCATGGACTCGAGAGTTGTGCGCATCTCGCGATTCCAGCGATTTCCACCCTGTTTCGTCCCATAAAGCGACTTTTCAAGCAAACAGACAGTTTCCTTCGGATCTCCTTCAGCAAATCCCTCTGGCTGCTCCATATAGACGTCGCAGTCCATTTCGCCATTGAGGTACGCATTGGAGATGTCCACGGACCATAGATGTGTTAGAATTGTTTTCGCACTCTGCACTTTTCAGGACAGTTTACTTAGTCATGTTAGTGGCACATTATTTACATTTGTTGTAGTCATTCGGATGTAGCTGGGAGCTCACAGTCTTCGTGTCTCAGTTTCTGACTGTGAGCTCCAGGTATGTCTACTTAGCTTTGCTCTAATTCATTAGTTTCTGACTGTGAGCTCCAGCTGTGATATTCCAGCTGTTAATACTCTTGATGGCATCAATAGACTTTGAAGCGAAGGTCATATTGTCCACAAAGACAGGAAGAAGGATCCAGACATCACCTCGAGTGTAGACATAGACAGCTGCATCGGAGTAAGTCTGTGTGAAGCCCATAGACTCGAGAGTTCTGCGCATCTTGCGATTCCATCGATTTCCGCCCTGTTTCGTCCCATAAAGCGACTTTTCAAGCAAACAGACAGTTTCCTTAGGATTACCCTCAGCAAATCCCTCCGGCTGCTCCATATAGACATCGCAGTCCATTTCGCCATTGAGGTACGCATTGGAGATGTCCACGGATCACAGATGTAGATCATGGATTGCTGCAAGAGCTAAGATGACTCTAAGAGTGGGTAAACGCACTGTGGGTGCGAAAACCTCGAGATATTCGAATCCAGGTCGCTGGAAGAATCCTCGTGCCACAAGACGACCCTTGTAGCGATCAAAGGAGTCATCAGCGCGATATTTCTTGGTAAAGACCCACTTTGAACCAATAACTGGTTGATTCTTAGGCCTAGGCACGAGTTTCCAAGTCCCATTGGTCTTGTGGGCAGCCAGTTCATCCAAAGCTGCTTGTCTCCACTCAGCTGCATCGTCCCTGCTCATAGCATCCTTGAATGACCTTGGATGGGCACTATGTTAGACATGGTGATTGTGCACTCACAGTCAGTTCGCTACTTACAGTACTTACTACATCTTATCATACCATCATTCCCCATTCGGTTGTTTACACTTATTTCCTCTCTCTCTTATGTAGTTGGAGTTTCACTGTCAGTGCTCTTCAGTTTCTGACAGTGGGCTCCAGGTATGTCGACTTTACTACACTTCAATACATAGTTTCTGACAGTGGACTCCAGCTGTGTGGTTCCAGCTGTTAACAAAAGCTTGGTAAGGATGGTAAGCTAACCACTGTCAAATGCAAACAACACTTCAAAAATAAGCTCTGCATGTTCTGCGGGCAAGGCAGACATGTCGCAAAGGATTGCCCCCAGTCTACCTCCTGGGCATTCAAAGCACATGCCACTAAGCCAACTCTGGAAGCCAACCCGGAGGCCTCATCCAAGGCAAAAAAATAGAGCGTGATCTCTGATGCTCCGCACAGCCAGATGGTTGCATTGACACCATATGTGCACCCAAGGAGATCCGCCTCAACGTGTCTGCTCTCTCAGACCCCCGATCGCTTATGCCTTCAGTTTCTTTAATTGCTTATGACATCACTCCTTTCTCTACACTTGTAGACTCTGGATCTTCAGATTATTTTATAGACACTTCATTTGTGAATAAATATAAACTATCCACCTATATGGTACCTCCGCTCCTTCTCTGACTCTTCGATGGCACATCGAATTTCACCATCACCCAAGCTCTTGACCTCTCTGTTCTCTTTCTGACCGGTGATATTACCCTGATGACATTCTATGTCACTTCACTAGATGGCTCCTGCTCCTTAGTCCTTGGACACAACTGGCTCACCTGCTACAATCCATTGATTGACTGGGTCTCAAGCAGTATCTCTTTCTGCCCTACTCAGCAGTCCAGTCCGGCCCCTCCGAGCTCACCCCCAACACCTGCGGCTCCTTTGCCTCCAGTCATCCCCTCCACTGATACACTGCATTTCTCTGAGCAGAAGGCTCCTCCCATCACACTTATCAACACTCTGGCATTCACTTTGGTGTGCCACCTTCAAGGCTCTGTCCAGTTTAGTATGCAAAATTGCCCCCGAGAAGGTGACTTCCAAGCTGCAGCTACCCAACCTCCTGAAAAGACCAACTTCTCCGGAGTACCTCCAGAGTACCATGACTTCTCCAACATGTTCAGCAAATGATGGGCCAACACACTTCCCCCTCATCATGAACACAACTTAAAGATCGATTTAGAGAAGGATGGTTTCCTTCGTCTTTGCATTCACTTCTGAGAACTGAACAAGATCATGAAAAAGAATCGCTATCCCCTTCCTCACATCTTTGACCTCCTCAATGCTCCTAGCCATGCCAAGATATACTCCAAAATTGATCTCTGGCACACATACCATTTGGTCCACGTTGCTGCAGGTGATGAATGGAAGACTGCTTTCCGAACATGGTATGGATCCTATGAATGGCTTGTTATGCCATTCAGTCTCACAAACACCCCAGCAGTGTTCCAGCAGTTCGTCAATACCATTTTCACTGATCTACTCGATGTTGGCATCATCATCTACCTCAACGACATCCTCATCTTCTCCAAAGACATGGCCTTCCACAAGGAGTATGTCAAGAAAGTTCTCTGACACCTCCAGAAACATGGCCTTTATGCTAAACCTGAAAAATGTGAGTTCCATATGGGCTCCACTGAGTACCTCAGTTACCAGATGTCCTCCTCTGGCCTTACCATGTCTCTGGACAAGGTCCAGTCGATCCTCAATTGGCCTGAACCCCGGAAGATCAAGGACGTCCAGTCTTTCTTAGGTTTCGCCAACTTCTACCAGTGCTTCATCCACAACTACTCCGACATCATCATTCCTCTCACCTGTATCACACGAAAAGGTATTCCCTGGCAGTTTTCAGATGTCTGTCACTCTGCCTTCCAAGCACTCAAAAACACTTTCACCTCTGCTCCTGTCCTCACCCACTGGGCTCCTGATGCTCCTATCATCATCGAGACTGACACCTCCAACTATGGTATTGCCAGCATTCTCTCCATAAAATGCCCGGATGATGAAATCCAGCCGGTGGCTTATTACTCTCACATGATGACTTCTCCAGAGCTCAACTATGACACCCACGACAAGGAGCTCTTAGCTATCCATGAAGTGTTCCACTCCTGGCGACTTTATCTTGAAAGCTCTGGTACTCCGGTTAATGTGGTCACTGACCACAAAAACCTGGAATACTTTTTCACAACCAAGCTCCTGACTAGGTGGCAAGCCTGCTGGTCGGAGTATCTTTCACAGTTCAACATGGTGGTCCAGTTTCGACCTGGCCACCTTGGCAATAAACCTGATGCCCTCACTAGATGCTGGGACATCTATCCCAAAGAGGGAGATAAGGACTATGCTCACATCAACCCCCACAATTTCCAACCGGTATTCACTCAAGAGCAACTCACTGCGTCCCTATGAGCCACCTACCTTGCATACCTGGTCCTCTGGGCAAGCACACTGTTTGACCTCGAGAAGCTCCACAGTGACATCCTCTCTGGTCTCCCCTCTGATTCCCTTGCTGCACTCCACATGTCTCCTTCCAACTTTACCACCGACTCTCGCTGGATGGTAGACTCTGATGGCTACCTTCATCTTGATGGCCGCATGTACATGCCAGATGTTGATGACCTTCACCTCTGAGTTCTCCAGTTCAAACATGATCACCCCATCTTTGGCCACTTTGGCCAAAATCGCACCCTTGAACTAATTCGCCATGAATATACCTGGCCAGGAATCCGGACATTCATCAAAGAATATGTCTCCTTCTATACAGCCTGCTCCCATGCGAAATTTCCGAGACACAAGCCTTATAGGCTACTTAAACGACTTCCCATCCCAGAGAAACCATGGAATTTCATCTCCATGGATTTCATCGAGCAACTCCCAGCCTCCTCTGGTCACACAGCCATCCTCGTCGTCATGGATCGTCTCTCCAAACAGTGCATCTTCATCCTAACTGACGACAAGGTGACATCTCCAGAGTTGACTCAACTATTCCTCCTGCACATGTTCTCCAAGCATGGCATTCCCTTCCATATCACATCAGATAGAGGCTCCGAATTTGTATCACATTTCTTCCATTCTCTAGACAAAGTGTTGGACATCAAACTTCATTTCACCTCCAGTTATCATCCTGAAGGCGATGGACAAACCGAGCGAATGAACCAGACCCTGGAGCAATACCTCCGGATCTATTGTAACTACCAACAGGACAACTGGTCTGAACTTCTGCCCCTTGCAGAGTTCTCCTACAATAATGCTCCGAATGCTACCACTGGTGTCTCTCCCTTCTTCACCAACAAGGGTTATCACCCCAACATTGCTGTCCATACCAAGTGTGACCTCACCTCTGCCAGAGCCAGAGAATATTTGGTAGATCTCGATTCCCTCCACCAATTCCTCTGTGAGGAAATAACTGCAGCCCAAAAGCGATGCCAAGGACCGGCTGATGCTAAGTGTACTTCTACTCTGGACTTCAAAGTTGGAGACCAGGTTTTTGTTGAAGCTAAATACTTCAATTCGACTCAACCATCTAAAAAGCTCTCTGAGAAGAATTTAGGTCCATATTCTATCATCACTCAAGCTGGCTCCCTTTCTTTCACACTCCAACTCTCTGACTCAATGAAGTCGGTTCATCCAGTTTTCCATGTCTCCCAGTTAGAAACTGTGTTTCCGAACACCATCCCCAACCGTGTACAACCTCCTTCACCTCCGGTCAAGGTTGATGGTGAATCTGAGTTTGAGATCTCTGAAATTCTCAACTCCAAAGTGGACAGCCGAAGAAAATATTACAAAATCCTGTATTTAGTCTGGTGGTCTGGTTATGAAGGTACAGACAAAGAAACTTCTTGGTTGCTGACAACAGAGATAGATCATGCATCTGAACTCGTCACCAACTTCCATCTCCAGTATCCAGATAAGTCCAAACCTCACACCTCCTGATCTGATCCTCTTTACTTACTAGTCTCTCCTGTTTTCTTTAAGTTCACTCTTATATGTACCTATGTTTTCTTTTATCTCCATTTCCTTAAAACTCCTCTCTGATTACCTCTAATTCATTTACTTTTATTAAATACAAGAAAAAAGAAAAAGACAAAAAGACTATTGTACAAGTTCCAACTCCGGCTTTTATTGACCATTTTCTTCCTCCTCCACTGCCTCTGCAGCTTCCTCCGCCAGCTCATCAGCCACCAGATGCTTCTCCTCATCCTCTTCTTCATCCCACTCTTCTATCTCTCAATCCCACTTCTCCCATCGCATGGCAATCGACTCTTGTTGTTGATTCACCATCATCTCCATCGTCTTCGACATCTCCTTCAGCAGAGCATTCTGCTCCACTGCCCTCCTGGAGTATTGGCATTGAGATGTCGCCATCTCCTTCACCACCTCAGCGAGCACCCGGACCGCCTCTGCCAACTCCTTGACTCCCTCCATTTCCCCGGACTGCCTCGATGGCCCTGCCTCCAGCCCATTTCCCCAGGCCTTCTTCTTTGGCCTTGGTACCTTGGCATCATTCTTGCACTTCTTTGGTGCTGGTCCCTCTATCACCTCGACCTCGTTGTCATCTCTGACAGAAGACCTCAGCCTCATGCTGCTCTCTCTCCTCTGCCTCATGCTGTTTCTTCTCACACACCCTCCAGCAACACTCCGAGTACTTGGCCTTGCTGAGTAACTCATCGTCGCCATTGTGCTCTTCGAGCTGTGCATCTGACCATTTGCTGATGTCAGCGTCGAGGGTAAGGATGGTGGTTGCCAGGTAAGACATGGTGGTGGATGAAGAAAAAGCCACACAGGGTCTCACAGCTTATATGCTAAAGTATTCCAGACTTCGACCCCACCACTTAGACCTTCTTTACCCCAACCATTTCCTTCCATCACATTTTCACATTTCACACATCACACATCTGAACATGTGATCTCCCACGGCCTTCAGGGGTTCAGGCCTAAGAGGGGGATACTGTCATATCTCAGAAAATCACCAAGTTCCCTTCAGTTCTCCAGTTGTATCCCCTCCAGTGATATACCTCTGGTCCTCCGTTATTATTCTCTGTTCCTTTCTCTCTATTCTCTCTGATCTATTGTATATTACCTTTACAATACATTCCTGTTCCTCCACTCTCAGTTAGACTCCATTCTGATATGCAGTGCTCAGGGTAAGGAGCACAGCTCTGGCTGTGCAACTAACCAGCACTGCACTGGAATCTCAGAACCTCCATTCCCCCAAATCCTACTTTACTCTTTCCAGACTTTGTTCCTCCATATATAAACTCCTGTACTATGTCATTATACCTCAGTTCAAATATCATCTTAGTCTCCACACTCTCCTCTTTCGCCATTAATCTCTCATCAGTGTTTTCATGCCTGAGTCTTGACAACTCATCTTTAATCCTCCAACCCTCCAACCCTCTGCTCTGACCCTCATGCAAATTAAGGACTCCGGACTCGGATAAGGGCACACCACACATGGTGAAGCCAAAGTCCTTGACCAAGTACACCTCCGGTGTTCTGAAGATAGGTACCCAGATTTCCGTGGAATCAGACTTAACAGCTATACAGGTTGCCAAACACTCAGAGCATCATGGGCGGATGAAGCACTTGGATTTGCACTGATACTGGCTGTGAGATGTGGTGGACAAAGGGCTCATTTCACTAAGTTTCATTCCAACTGGTGAGATGCCTGCTGATTTGCTCACCAAAGTGCTTGCCAGAGTCAAAGTTCAGCACTTCTATTCTATGCTTGGACTTGCATCATTCGAGGGTAGTTAATTCTGTTTTTCTCTTCTTTTTTATATCATTTTCTTCATGCAGAGATGCACAATCAGGGGGTAGTGTTAGACATGGTAACTGTGCACTCACACTTACTTCACTTCTGATTACATCTTACTACATGACATTGGACTTGGTTCATTTGGTAGTCTTCCCCTTTCAGTTTTTTACTGTTATTTCCCCTGTGTCTTGTGTATTCAGAGTTTTACTGTCAGTTGTTAAAGCCATATGGAGGAACTCTGGATCTACTCTGAGTATCTCCGGAGTTTTTGTGAACTTGTTGGACAGGACTTGAAGGACTTGGCTTCAGCGACTCAGAGTAAAGCACTGTGCCCTTGCCAATCATTCAGGGTGTCCTTTAACTTTGGAGGAGGGAAAACATGATGAAGAGTGGTTCAAAGAATAGAGGGGTGTTTTAGTTGATAACTCGCTAAAGTACAAGATACAGATATCAGGAGTTTATATATGGAGATCAGAGGCTATGAATGGTAAGGAGAGAAACTGAGGGCCAGAGAAAGCTATGTACAGAGATGCAATATAACTGGAGCTGTGCAAACACAGGATCAGAGTAATCTATGAAGAAAGACTAATACATAAGGAGAACAAGGATGTAATGTAATGAAAAGTACTGAGAGCCGGAGCAGAGTTAAGGAACAGAAGGTTGGAGAACAGGAGATGAGGATCAGGGGGTCGGAGTTAGGGGTCAGGGGGTCAGAGATGAGTCAGAGATGAGTCAGAGATGAGGGTTAGAATATGGGATATGACATCAGTGCTTTTTAGTTTCTGACAGTGGACTCCAGGTATATTGACTTTACTATACTCTAATATCATAGTTTCCAACAGTAGGCTCCAGCTGTGTGATTCCAGCTATTTACAAGCTCTGCTCTAATTGATAATTTTCTGACTGTGAGCTCCAGCTGTGATAATTCAGCTGCTAATATGAGCATGCTTGAGTACACCAATTCTTGTGATATTCAGTGCCAGCACACTGTCTAGGCTTGTCCTCAGCAGAACGGAGTTGCAGAATGAGCTAATTGAGTCCTTTCTGAGTGAATTGCTAATATGTTGAAGGAATCTGAATTGACTATGGCATGCTGGGGTTAGGCACTTGCTGCAATTGTCCATGTTTAGAATAGGTCCCCTACAGCTGGTGAGGATGATACAGTACCCTTTGAACTGTGGCATAGCTGCAAATCTGATGTCCTTCACTTCCAGGTATGGGGATCAACTGCCTATATGCATATTCAGAAGGATAAGTGCAACACTTTGTGCCCACATTATGAGAAGTACCTCTTTATTGACTATTCTGATGGCTGCAAAGGTTGGAAATTCTACAACCCCACTACAAAGCATACACTCATCTCAGAATGTGCTGATTTTGACAAAAGGAGTACATCTTAGCCTGTTGCCATTTGTAATGGTCAGTTGGGCACCATATTACACCAATTTGACCTCCTTCCTTCAATTGCATTGTTAGATGTGGTGATTGTGCACTCACCCTTACTTCACTACTGATTACATCTTACTACATCTGACCACATCTTACAACATCACACTGAACTTGGTCCATTTGGTAGTTTTTCCCTTTCAGTTGTTTACTTATATTTTCCCTCTGTCTTATGTAGTCAGAGTCTCACTGTCAGTGCTCCTCAGTTTCTGACAGTGGACTCCAGATATGTTGACTTTACTATACTGTTGATCCAACTGCTGAGGATGACAACTCTGAGGCTTCTGAGATTCTTCATTCGGAGGGGCACCTGACTCCAATGATGAGCAGGATGAAGACCCCCTATACCAATAGCCCAACCTATGCCTCTACCAGATTCACCTGCAACCCCTTCTATAGAGTAGTTTCCAGAAACATTGCCCAAGACTGAACCAGTGGAGATTGCTGCCCCACCTAGCCTTGTGGGCATTGAAGCATGACTACCACACAGAAATCGACAAAGGCCTTGTGAATAGTAGAAACTGAGTCTAGCTCAACTTGTCAAGGATTTGAATGACTCTAATGACAAAGAAGTATTAACAGCTGGAACCACTCAGCTGGAGTCCACTGTCAGAAACTATGATATTGAAGTATAGTAAAGTCGTCATACCTGAAGTCCACTGTCAGAAACTAAGGAGCACTGACAGTGAGACTTCAAATACATAAAACAGCGACAAAATAACTGTAAACAACCGAAAGGGGAATACTACCAAATGGATTAAGTCCAGTGTGATGTAGTAAGATGTAATCAGAAGCGAAGTAAGTGTGAGTGCACAATCACCATGTCCAACAAGAAATTGATGGTGCATAGTGTTTGAGTGTGAATAGTGCCCATCTGAGGACATTCAAGGATGCTATATGCACAGTGATGAAACATCTGAGTGGAAACAAACAGCATTGGACAAACTGCCTGCCCACAGAATCAACGAGACTTGGAAACTCGTGCCTGGAGCTAGGAATCAATCAGTTATCAGTTCAAAGTGGGTATTCACTAAGAAATATCATGCTGAGCTCCTTTGATTGCCACAAGGGTCTCTTGGTCACATAGGGATTCTCTCAATGTCCTGGTTTCGAATATCTGAAGGTATTTGCTCCAACTGTGCATCTGCCCATTCTTAGGGTCATTTTAGCTCTTGCTGTTGGAATCAAATGCAACTCAAGTAAAGGTGACCTTGCAGGGAATTGAACCCTAGACCATCTGAAAACGCATAAGTAGCTCTAATCACTGAGCTACAAGGCCATTATGGTTCAATCCTGATCACAACACTTGCTACAATCCATGATCTGCATCTGTGGTCCATGGACATCTCCAATGTGTACCTCAATGGTGAAATGGACTGTGATGTCTATATGAAGCAGCCTGATGGATTTGCTGAAGGAAATTCAAAGAAAATGGTCTGTTTGCTTGAAAAGTCACTTTATAAGATAAAACATGGTGGAAATCAATGGAATAACAAGATGCAAGCCACTCTTGAGTACATGGGCTTTACTCAGACTTACTCAGAGACATCTGTCTGTGTCTACACTTGAGGTGATATACAAATCATTCTGCCTGTTTTTGTGGATGATACGTATGACCTTTGCTTCAAAGTCTATTGATGCCATCAAGCTATTAACAGCTGGTAATGTTAGACATGGTAATTGTGGACTCACAGTTGGATATTTACTGATTACACTACTGATTACATCTTAACACATCTGACTACATCTACTGATCACTCTGTAGTGGACTTGATTTTTTCATTTGTTTGCTGATATTTTCTCCCTCTCATATATAGTTGGAGTTCAACTGTCAGTGCTTCTTTAGTTTCTGACATTGAACTCCAGATGTGTACTATACTCTACTCAAATACATTAGTTTTTGACAGTGAACTCCAGCTAAGTGGATTCAGCTGTTAATAGGTTATAAGTCCTGTGCTCCAGTCGCTTTAACTTGATTCCTGTTGCTCTCAGTCACTTTGGAAAGTTTTCCTTTCTTTATTCACTTCTAGGATGACTCTCTTCACTCCTGAGTAAATTTCTCACCTCCAAACATACCTCTTCACTCCTGAACACACCTTTTCTTGCCCCTCTGGACCTTCACTTTTCATTGCAACAATCAACAACCACAGTTGCTGCATTCCTTGATGGCACCACTGAGGCTGTAACTGAGCATGCACAACCTGCAACCACCATTCCACTTGACTTGTCACTTTGACATCAATAATTTGCACACCACAATTCATCTGATGTGCATGACCTGTTTAAGTGCAATATGGTGACTGGCATGAAGTTGGAAAGCAATACTCTTCCTGATCCCATTTGCGAACCATGCTTAGCAGGCAAGATGCATGCTAATCTATTTCCCTGCTTTCAATCTTGTATATCTTGTCCTTTTGAGCTTGTGCATTCAGACATACATGCTGTTCCCTATGGCACCTTCTCTGGTTATTGCTTTGTGCTGCCCATTAAGGCCAAATCAGATATTTTCGATGCATTTAAGCAGTTTAAGGTGTTTGTAGAGAATCAGATGGAGAGACACATCAAAATCCTTCGGGATGACAAGGAGGGCAAGTATATAAGCAATGCCATGCTCAATTTCACCATCTCATGTGGAATTGAGCACCAGCATACTGTCTGAGCTCGTCCTTAGCAGAATGGAGTTGCTGAGCAAGTAAATCATTTCCTTTCAGAGCAGATTACTGCAATGTTAAAGGAATCTGGCCTAGCTATGACCTTTTGGGGTAAAACTCTTGCTGCACTTGTTCATGTGTGGAACAGATATCCTACTGCTGCTGTGGACGATTTGATGCCTTTCAAGCAATGGAATGGATGCAAATCTGATGCATCCCATCTCTGTATTTGGGCATCCACTGTCTATGTGCATATACAGAAGAACAAGCATGACACTTTGCACTCCCACTACAAAAATGTGTTTTTATTGAGTACTCAGATATGGCCACAAAGGCTGGAAATTTTACAATCCAACTATGAAGCATACCATTATCTCTGAGCACACTGATTTCGACGAAAAGCCAAGTAATCAGTCATTGTCAAAGCCAAATAGTCAGTCAGACATTCCTAAACCAGCCCAACCTCACTCTATTTTATATCAACAACTCACTCTTGATGTCTTTGATGATGATAATGATTCTGATGCTTCTGGTGCTCTTCATCCTGTGGAGGGCACCTAATCCTGATGAGGAACAGGATGAAGACCCCAAAACGCCTAGTGCACCACCTGTACCTCTTCAATCTGATTCTGCTATGTCATCATCATCCCCATCTGCAACTCCAGATCCATCACCAAAGGCCGAACCAGTGGAAATTGAGCGACCAGCCAGCTCTATTGGCATTGGAGCATGGTTACCTCGCCAAAATTGACACAAACCTCGAAAATGGTGGAGATTGAGCCCTGCTCAGCTGGTAGATGACAAAGAAGTGGACACATTGCAGTTTTTCAGCATGAATGCTATCCATCCAAGGTCATTCAAGGATGCTATGTGCAAGAATGACACTTCTGAGTGGAGACAGGCTGCATTAGACAAGTTAGCAGCACACAAAACCAATGGGACTTGGAAACTCATATCTAGACCTAAGGATCAGCCTGTGATTGGTTCCAAGTGGGTCTCTATCAAGAAGTATCTCACTGATGGCTCTTTTGATTACTAGAAGAGTTATCTGGTCACACAGGGATTCTCCCAGCATTTAGGGTTTGAATATCTTGAGGTATTTGCTCCAACAGTCCGCCTACCCACTCTTCGAGTGATTTTAGCTCTTGCTGCGATCCATGACCTCCATCTATGGTCCATGAACATCTCCAATGGGTACCTCAATGGTGAAATGGACTGTGATATTTATATGAAGCAGTGTGAGGAATTTGCTGAAGGAGATCCCAAGAAAACAGCCTGTTTGCTTGAAAAGTTGCTCTATGGGATGAAACAAGGTGGAAATCAATGGAATTGGAAGATGCAAGCCACTCTTGAGTTCATGGGCTTTACTCAGACTTACTCAGATGCAGCTGTCTATGTCTACACTCGAGGTGAAGTCCAAATCATTCTGCCTGTCTTTGTGAATAATATGACATTCCCTTTGAAGTCTATTGATGCCCAAGCATTTCAAGCTGCACGATCTGGGGGTCACCATAGAGATCTTGGGCATTAAAATTGATCATGATTGCTCAATGTGCTCCATTACCATCTCCTAGTATGTTAAGACTGTGAACAGGAGGTCCAGAACAGCCCCAGATAACTCCAGAGTTATTGGTCATAGTTGGACTTTGGCTTCAGCAACTTGGAGCAGAGCACTGCACCCTTGTTGAAACTTCCTGGGTATTTCAGATTTCAAAGGAGTAAAGATCAAGGAGATTGAGATGAAGACAACAGGAAGACTGAGGGTATCTAGTTCAATAACTAGCTAAGGTACAAGTGAACAGATGACAGGAGTTTATATATGGAGTACAGGGCTATGTATAGGAGGACAGAAACTGAGGGCCAGAGTACAAAGGGGATGTATGGGAAGGAAACTAAACCAGAGCTGTGTGAGCACAGGATTGAAGGTAGATACAGAGTGAGACTAAGACAGAAGGAGAACAAGGACTTAATGTAAGTAGGTAAAGTACAGAAATTGACGAAGAAGAAAACAGGACTGGAGGGATATAGGGGCGAGATGCGCAAGATAGCGCCGGAGTTCATAAGAGGAGTTCTGGAGGAGTGACCAGAGGGTTGGAGGTGAGGGTTAGGGTTACAGATATAACACAGTAGCAGTACTGCATTGACATGCTGTCTCTCTACAATATAGCTGATTGCAAGCCAGTCATGACACCTATGGACCCATGTTTATGTTAACAGCTGGAACCACACAGCTGGATTCCATTGTCAGAAACTATGAATTTGGGGTATAGTAATGTCAACATATCTGGAGTCCACTGTTAGAAACTGAGGAGCACTGACAGTAAGACTCTGACTATATAAGAGAATCTAAAAGAAAATACTATTAAAAGAATCTAGTTCACAGTGATGTAGTAAGATATGGTCAGATGTGGTAAGATGTAATCAGTACTGTAATCAGAAGGGAAGCAACTGTGAGTGCACAATCACAATATCTAACACTCAGGGCAATCTACTATAACCTTTTCTTGTTAGACAGGGTGATTGTATACTCATTATTACATTTTACACCTTGCACAAGGGGGAAAATGTTATTTGAACTTGTCTATATCTTACCTAACACCACATTCCACCTGTGATAAACAATATTTTCTACATACTCAGTAAATAATCAAATTTTGAAAGAGGAACTTATTCATGACCTCATCATATTTAACAATATACTTTATATATGTTTTGGTTTAACACACAAAAATTGTGAATATGACTTCATGCCACTATGATATTCAATTACACAGGTAAAACATGTATTTATTTTATTATATGAAATATCCAGAATATATCTAGGCATCAAAGCTGGCACACATTTGGTGATGAGTAAGAATATGTACAAAATATGCTATTCATACATGATCTGACTGCATTGGGAATTCATAACAAAGAAAATATTTGTATTAAGTGAGGTATCTGCATAACCAACATTTTCTGGAGTCAATTTTGACTGTGTCTTGAAAAGAAAGGCATACCCACTCACTGAGCCTCTCAGGGTCCCACTTATCAGGCTGCTAGCAGTCCCTTTAGTCCCCTTATTTCTACTTACCTCCTCACTGAAAAGTGCCCTATGCCCCATCAGTCAAAGTACACAGTCACATACCATGAGACTCACTAGCATAGGAAGGTCAGCCTCAGTGCATGAAGCAAGAATTGCAAGCTGTCTCATGGACAAGCTCCTGAGTCATATTTCATCAAGGAATAGCTTTTGACCATGTAGCCTTTCTGCACAGCTCATAGTGATGAAGAAGCACAGAGTTATCAACATGTGAACACATGTTTTCCTCTCTGAGAGAGGACTCATAAGACTTCACAGCACATCAGAGAAGAGAAATGCAAGAGTTCAACCAAGGGATCTCAATATGGTGTAAAGTTTTAGGAAATATTCCTGGAGGAGTATTTGTTTCATTTCTGCTCATTTTCTCCAGGCCTAGACAATCTGTGATCTGTGATATTTGATTCCAGACTGCAGGATTTTGAAATTGATTTTCCTTGATTATCTTCTAGTGTCATGCCAAAGTCTTACAGGAAGTGAGTGTCAAGTGATGTAAATCAATGAACAAATATACACCATGTTTGCAAGCTGTTGACCTATCATTTTTCTTCTGGGTAGCGTGTTTTGCATTTTGGTTTGAAATCACAGCTGCACATTCTATTTGGTCAACAGATTTGACCTTGGCCCTTTGTCAGTGTGTTTGATGCATTTGAGATAGTTTCTGAGTGCAAATTTAATAGAGGGCCTCAACACTCATTGTATTAGCATTGTAAACAACAGTTGGGTATGTACCCAACTTAACCTTAGCCAAAAAGTCGACTCCCAATAGTCACATTACTTCCTGATTCCATGGGAAGGACTTTAGGGGGCATTTCCAGTCTATAGTGATGTTCTCAAAGGAGGGCATGGGGCTGCTGGCTGTATTGAACATCCATACTTGTATTGGATCCACTTGATCAGGATATTTAAGTTTGGATGATTCAATCATTATAACACCTTTCTACTCCAAATATTTTCTAAACGCTGATTAGGTGATGTCAATACTGACCAATGCCATGTAATGTCATCAAAACATACATGTAAGTAATTCATGTGGCCATGAGGGCTTGGCTTCTTTCTACCCCTCTTCAGCAGCATTGGGAGTTCACCATTACTTTCATTATTAACATCATCATCAAAGGGGTTGTTGATGCCACCACCTGAAGTATGCTTGGAGCTGAGGGCTGCAATTTTGGCATTAATCAGCTCCTCAAACCATGGAAGGCATGCCTCAACTACTCCACGAATGGTGAACTTGAGTAATTGAGAAGCTATCAAATCTAGGTACTTCACAATAGTCTGCTGAAGGATACTTTGCACAGAATCGGACATAGGATGGGGGTGAGAATGAAATGGGATTCATTGAGGTACAGGTAATTCTGTTTCAACATCCATCAAAATGGCATGATTTTCTTGGGTAGGGGTATAGGATCTGACTGGGGGTAACTGAGAGATAAAATCAATCCAGCTGTGATTGACTGGAGCTGGAATCCAAGCCCATGTCTGGATACTCATGATAGGAAAAGAGGCTATTGTGGTAGGACACAGCAGTTGGCTGTGGAGTCAGAATGATCTCCTCCTGAATAGTCAATTCCTTTATACTCATGTTACCATGTTGTTACCACATTGTCAGTACTAGTGGTGTAATAGTGGATACATGGCTGAAAATAAAAGACTTCAGCATGTGAACATTTGGCTCAAATAGTGTCAGCTGATTTCAGACTCAGCTCCCAGCTGACTAATAGTGGCTGATCACAACACCCCTGATCACATAGTATGATTGCTTTAATATAGCGGGACATGAAATGTAGATAAAGAGTAACGATTGATTGCCTTAAAATGAGAGATGATAAAGAATGATGTAGACACATAAAATAAAACATAAAACAACATATCAGACATGGTACATCTTTTGTGTGAATCACATTTTCTGAAAATAAAGAAAAGAAGATGAAGAGTGCATAGATAAGAGATAAATCAAATCAACTTTTCAATGCAGATATTGAGATTTCAAGGTAACTTTGGTTTCTTTGCTGGGGAGCCATTCAATCATCAAATTGTAACACATTCCTATTTTACCGATGACATTGTGATCTATAGTACAGTACCAACAGGCTCATGCTCTGTTGCATCTCCCTCCCTGATCACCATACATAGTGTATTTTTCTCACGAGGCAGATAGGGGTTGAAAAACCTCTTCAAGATATTCTTTCAAAGTATTGTGACACTCTTGGCATGAGATGTCAGAGTAACTGTGAGGCACCCTTGATGTACTCAGCTGCCTGAGGCTGACTGTAGAGGATCAGGAATGTCAGACCTAGCTCAATGACCTTCATACTTAATGCACCAACCAACTTCAATCTTGAATATTGCATGATATAACTGGAGGCTCAGTTTTACCAGCAGGTGTAACATGAAGTCAAGTTCTGGAAAATTGATGAGTAATATATATAATAGAATTAGTAGCAGCCACACTCCTTAAAGGGTTGCTGGATGCCATGGTTGTGGCAGCATCATCTGCATCAACTATCCAAGAACCAGAGGATGGTCCTGCAACTTGGGCAGCCAGGAACAGGGGAGGAGTCTTTAACCTAGCATCTGGCATTGGAATATCCACAGACCTGAATTGTGCAAGGATTTCTTGTATTTTGTCAAGTTCTAAAATTCTCCCTGCAAGTGTAGTTGCACTTCCCCTCATGACAGCATATTTCTTCGGTACAACATGAGTGGGGGCATTGCCTGGAGCAACTTCACATGTTTCATCCCCAACCATATGAAGTATGCCCTGCCATCCCCTGAGATCTCCCCTGATAATCAGTACATCTTTTCCTATGTACTGGTGATTTGGATCACGGTTGAATACTGCACATTTGTGAGTGACATATGTGATTGGGATAAAAAATGATTCTGATAAACTGTGAGTTGACTGAGCATAGAACAAAGCCTAATACATACTGAGTTAGCCCGATTAATCACTTCCAACATTTTTGACTGCAGATCGACCACATAAATGGCCCCTTTCCTGCCTCTTGAATTTCCTCTCACTACCAGAATGGGATCTCCACCCCTCACGTCATAACTGCAATCAGGTGAATACTTAAAGGTAGTTGGCGATGACCTCCATTTGACTGATGTAATTGGTATGTTGAAAAGGCAGTCATGGGAGGTCATTGGGTGAACTTGAACCATGCCAGAGCAAATGGATATGACAGTTCCAGATATGTTATCATCATGGTTGTGTACTGATGATTTAAGTGTGACTATATTGCCAATTTGAATCTTGTCTTCATTCAGGAGATCAATATCAACTGATTGATGAAGAAGTGGCTGATCGGGCTCAAATGATTCCAAAAGATAGGAGGAGGCATGGATCTGCGAAGAATATGTCAAAAATATAAAAATATTAGATCTGCTTGATGAGACTCACTGATGTATGTGTAGTAGTATTGAGGAAAGCTACCTTCCCAGTGGCAATGACAATCTCTATTATGAGCTCAAATTTACCAATGTTGATATAATGGATGTTCTGTGAGTCACTGTGATCATTGGCAATGATTCATACATACCATATCCCCAATCAAGAACAATCATTCAGTGTCTGTGAGCGACACTATAAATGTCCCAGTGTCATCCAGTGATTGAACTGTGGCCAAACCATTTTGCAAGTTGACAGAATAGAGTCATCTGACTGTGTGAAAATGACTGGCATCATTTACAACCACAGTATCACAACATTTCCAGAAAAGTTGGTTGTGGTACTTCAAAGTGAGGGCCATGAATGACAGATTTACTTCAAAGAGAATCTGGAATGATATCTGGTGGGAAGAGGGGGGGATATCAAGGATGCGCATTTATTGTTCTGGTAGTGACATGAGTAGAAGTCCAGAGAGGTATAGTTGGTGATGATGCTGATGAAAATTCAAACCATGTTTATAAGAATGTTTCAATGACTTGTAGATCTCCAGTGAAAAGAGTTTGCAAGCATGAGTGTCCTGATCAATCTTGTTGACAGGAAATTGTGAAATCGGTCTGAGATCCTGGGATGCCACCAAGATATTGGCTTTGCCCTCATGGTATGAGAGCACATAGCCTAAATCACCCTTATATCACCTATGTTTGAGGAGTATGCACCAGTCAGGAACCTCATGAGTTGAGTTGCCAAATAAGTCTGTAGAGATTACACTGTCCTCAGCAGGTACCTGGACCCAGATGCAGATGCAACCAGCATGAGACAAAGGGATGGTGTCAAGAAAACTCTTCAGATCCGGAGCCCAAAGTATAACACAACCACAGAGGCCACAAATAAGTCAGGCTCACATGTGAGAGGCTTTGTTCCATGTCGCTGCAATGTAGTGGGTCAAGGAGGCTACACCAGATTGATTAATTACTCAACCAAGATGGAATAAATACTTATGGGGAGTGATTTGAATTGACCATAACTTCTGTACTGCCAGGTAGGGCTCGAGTGAGTCTAGCAGAGGTTGTTCATCTTTACACTGAGTGGTGGGGGATGAGTTCTACACTGCTAGTTTTTGTTGATGTTCCTCAAATGACAAGAACCCAAAGGCATTGTCTCATTTTCCAAATCATATTGAAATTCTAATGAGGATATCAAATCTTCCCAGTACTCTATTTTAGGGTGCTTATCACAATGAAAGTCAATTACATGCATGAGCATGTCAAATGAGATTGAATCACTAAGCCAATCATTGATGGTGCTCCACAGCCCTTCATCATTAAGAACCTCAAGATTTTCATCATCTTCACAGTCTTCTGTGGCCTCTACTTCGGTATCACAGCCATCAAATCCATACTTTGAGGTGATGATATCAAAGGCTTGATTAAATGTTAAGAATGAATAGACAGGGCCCCCCTTGATAATGTGAGCAGATCTCTGAGTTGGAGACTCAGGAGCCTCCTCATCGGGAACCATGAAATCTATCCTCTTTGGAAGATTTGTCAACACCATTAGTAGCAGCCTCTAAGTTAAATAACAGGCAGCCCAGTGAGTGGTGCACCTGCAAGCCTGTCAGTAGGAGTATGTAAGAATGACCATAAGTATATCTTGGCATGTTTGCATGATGGTGAGTCTCACCTCAAGTCTCCATTGTGACGAAAACACTCTTAGCTCTTAGAGAGGTCTGAGGAAGGAAAATATCATTATCACAGGAATGTTCTAGTAAAATTTTGCCCCACTTACCTGGCTCTGTAAATGAGAGTTCATGCATGGTCATTGCATCTGCCACCACCTGAACTGCCCCAATCCCATTCTCTGCTTCAAAGAGATTGAACAGATAAGTGAAGAGAGGCTTCCATTCTTTGTAGTTGTAGCCACCAAAGCTACATAGTAAGAGTCATGTTGAGTTCAGGAAATTTGATCTTGCTTGTCACAAATTTCATGACACATTCCCATGTGTCCAGGTGATCCATGAGGACACATGCATCAGGAACTAGATATAATATGAGTAGTGATCCAACCACAAGGGACACACTCACTGATCACATTGCTTGTGGAAGTCAATATTAGGTCATATCTACAGTTTGAATGTTTAGCATTGGCTTCTTGAGATAATAATTCAATGATATTTACATTTTTGTTCATTTTCTACACTTAGTTCTAGGTTTACTACTACACTATCCTGGTGTCTATGTAGAGGGTCAGAAAAGAGAGACCGGTGGCTTGGTGTGTCAATTTGTAGTGACAGTCAATAACACCACCACTCCAGTTCACAACCACTTCACAACACTGCCACTTCCCTTTTGGATCATCACACTAGGTAACCAATCATGTAGAATATGCCAATCACAAATCTAAACTCATCCACCAATAAGAAAAAATCATTACTTGGAGGTAGGAAGCGCATGGAAATATTGATCAGGATACAAATCATAGCAAAAATAGCCATCTGTTTGATTGAAGATGTGGATGAGGGGGGTAGAGTGGAGGTAGTCTGTGCAGGATGCTGGCACAATTCAGTACATAGTATAAATTATATATTTGACTGCTTACTTGATTAGTAGGAGATCAAACTTTTATGCTACTGTGCCCTTCCAAAGCACTAGCAGTTGTGATAATATATCCATTAGTAGCACTCTCAAATTCCTGATGGAGAGGGGTCAGAGAGGAATAGAAAAAATATTCAAATCCCACTGTGATAGCAATAATGAGGTCACCAGCTAATGAAATGAGAATCAGAGTGCATACCAGTAGAAATTGACAACCATACCTTGGCCATGATCAAGTTTCTCCTGAAGAATACCTGTATGAGATAGTTGAAAAGATGTGCAAAACCATTGTCGCCACCAACTGTAGTCAGCCCAGCCTCCCATGCAATTGAAATTTGCAATGGAACATTTGTAAGGATGGTGTGATGATAGCTCTGGGTGCGATGCATTGTCGATAGAGCATATCTTTCCATGCCATCTCATAGATTTGAGATGAGGAGTTGTTGGCCATCAAGATATGCACTATCACTGCAAGGCATGTTTAGCAAGAACCTCTAATAAAAAGATCACTTACATGCATCCATCAGCCTTCTTCTTCTACCTCAGATTCCATGGGTTGATTGAGTAACAAAACCTGCCTTGATATGAAGCAATGGAGGTGAAAAAAAGGAGGATGTACACAAATCTGCTTTCCAAATAGGTAATCAGGAGGCTCGAACCATCATTACAGAAATGAATTGAGTGAGCAATGTACAGTTGTTTCTGAGCATTGATAGCCACTGATGTAAAGGATTTTGTGTAAAATTACAAGCTATGTCATGATGATGTAGAGGAAAACTTACTGGAATTTAGTTCCAATTTCCACAATTCAACCTCGCAATTCCCTATGCTCACCAAGCGACTACAGGCTGGATCCCATGAAAGATACTCAACAGTGCTTCTATGTGCAAGGGTGATGAAGGAAAACTTGAAAAATGGAGAATTATTCTTCTGCTTGTATAGATGAATGTTACCATCAGAGGCCTCAAAAACAAAGACTACCTTCTCATGATCAGAGATTTTGATCCATGCAAGGTAGGAAATGAAACCTGCAGAGGGGACACTAATCTCTTGGATGATTTCCCCAGAAGCAAGATTCCAGAGGACAATCTGACTGTCATTACCTACAGAGATTGTTAAACAAATAGTATGAGAAAAGAGAATGAGGTACACCTCTGCTCAATAACATAGTCTTGTAAGGACTGATTGCTAGAGTATTTACCACCTTTGTATAACACATGATCATTAACTTGGGGGCAAACTTTGAGGTAATAGCAATTAGCACTCCACTAACATCAATTACAGGGCACTTACAATATTTGTACTCTGGCTCACAGACATTGTATAAGGTTGAGTGAGCAAGATATGAGGTTGAAGATTGAGAGCAAACAAGCATAGTCATCATTTAAATACGATATTCAATCAATGGAAACATTTATAATTATGTCAAGAGATATGAATATAAAAGAGCTTTTGTTTTTTTTGTTACCAGTTATGAAAGGATCCAGCCAATCAGAGTAAACATAATGTCTAAAGAAAAAAATACCCATGACACCTGAGGTATAAAGTAAGCTTAAGGGATGAGGCCTGCAGTGACAGCAGTTAAAATGACCAACACAATGACACATCATTGGTCCTTTCACTGACATTTCCATTCACTGATATACCAGTCTATTTTGTCCCCTGAGTGTATAGTTACCCCACCTCCCCTGACACAGCATAAGATATTTCCCTGAGACAAACTTCCTAGTGCTGAACTGCAACCACCACAGCCCATACATGACAAGCAGCTGAGGTTGAAAATTTTGCTACTCAAGCCTTGTGGAGAAGTTTCAAGAATCAGCTAAGGAGGCTATAATCTTCAGGAAAAGTTAGGATAGTCAGCATCTGAGTATAAGGAGATTCAAGTATGCTACCTTTGCTCCCATTGTCTGACCACCACCAATAACATTATATAGTCATTCATTAATCAACTTGCTCAGGAGCATCTCATTACCTCAAAGCCTTGGGGGAAACAATCTGCAAATCAATTCAACATCATTTTCAGGAAGGTGAGTCTGAATCACATACCAATCTGTCTGTTATCTGACTCATTTCAGTCCAAAGAAAGGTATCCATTGTTGAACCACTATGACAGTGATTGGGTAGTTTCCGACTTTCTCAGAATGTATCTGAAGAATACATCAGGGCAGGCATAATTACTAGTAGTGTCTGCTGATGAGGACATCTGCCTCTGTACTATCAGTACTGTGTGATGAATTGCATTTCGATCAGCTGCATCATTGCATTATTTAATCCTCTCACACTATCACTACTACATTTGCTACTACAACCTGCTAGTGGAGTACTATGGGGAGAGGTGGGTACTATGAGGGAAGGTTGGGTGATGAAGGGAAAAAAACATTAAGTCAATTCAACTTTGACATCAAATAGTGCCAGCTGATTTGGAACTCAGCAGATGTATGACTGGGGGAAGAAGTTGAACACTTAGTCAACCATGGACTGAGGCTATGGACTGAGTCCAAAATCGGCTGACACTATTTGTGAAACGACTCTAGACAACAATAAAGAAGATGATAGAAAATAGACCGCTTGGGCCTTCTTATGAGGAGATACTTGGGTAAGAGGAAAACTCCAAGTTATCAAAGCTGGGGAGCCAGCCTTGACGACCCGGGGGTATATATACTATTCTAATGTAT
>JBBPML010000380.1:0-24069 GCA_038090275.1 Austroboletus novae-zelandiae | reverse complement strand
GTGTCTTGTTACTCTCCTGGGTCTATCCCCAGGGTTTATATAGCTACACAAGTGTTTGTACATGCTGTGGAGCTCTCTATGTATGGATATCTCATGGAAACATCAAGAAATCCATGGAATAAGTGATATGGAGTGAGAAATGCTTAGAAAGATGACATGCGCCAAAAAAGCGATTTAGTGGACACAAACTCACACCTCTTGCAGCCCAGTACACATAAGACCAAACAAATGGGCCAAACTACCATAAAAAGGTAAAACTTCTGTAATAGGTCACTATGGTGTAATTTGTGAGTAATAAGGGAAGTGGACTCAATACAAAGGGCTAGACTGTGTATAACACATGTCAAGGACTCTTGTAGACACATGGTTATGGATATAAATGAATACCATGGTCTTACCACATCTTACTACAAGTGTAGTAGACTTTGTGTCATGTCAAAGTGTTACGCTCAGGCGTAGATCCGAGTGACGAGGGGACGAGGGGACGTTAACATCGCTATTCAGCTGATGTGGCAAGGGTTGATAGACGGGCGATCCGCTATCCTCAGCCTCAACGGTATGTCGTGAGCTGTTGACCTGGTCAATGTATGTTGTGACACAGGGACGAGGGAGTCGCTATGGAGGGGCGACGACGAGGGGGACGAGGAGAACGCCTACTTGGTAGCAAGGCGAGGACAAGGGGCCCGAGAGGAGTCGATGATCAAGGTAGATTCGGGTAGGTCTAACTTAGGGAATACATCGAGGGTATCGAGAGGTTTATATAGACGAGTCAAGAGAGAATGAAGTGGAGCATAAAAGAGATGACTCGACTATAGAATGCGATGGAATCGTGAAGAAAGGGAGCGAGTCAGAGATAACGGTATCGATACAGCTGCGGATACTGCGGATGAGTCATGCTAAATATGTAAGCGATGATAAGGGAAAAAGGGGAATAAGAAAGTGGCTCAAGCAGGACTCGAACAGCGAGAGCATTGTCTGTAGGGAAACTAAGGTAAGGGTGAAGGGAAAAGAGTAAGGGTATATGCGAATCGTAACACAAAGCCTAATAAGATAGGACTTTAACTTCAACAAAATCTAGTGTATTTAATACACATATGTTCCATACATATGTGTCAAGTATGTCCCATGTATTACTTCAATATTCACTTGATATCTATTCTATATTGGCTAGGAGACATGGTGAATCTAACTTGATATATTATTTATTCCATAGCGTGCTATTTTTATAGGTTCCATATGCAGATAATATATGATACATAAACTCCATCCCAGATATGTACAGCATATGTGGTTCAATCACATGTGTACTTAGTATGATACCAGCTAATTGATCAAGATGATGGAACCAGGAAGCCTGACAACCAGTGTATCTCACACTGTATTGTAGTGGTCTGCATCATTACCTGAAACACCAACCTTCTTGAACACCTTGCCAATGATTGTACTTGCCACACAAAAAATTGAAACACAGCACTGTAACTAAGTCTTCCCTATTGGCATTGTGCAGTTTATCACTCCCTTCACAAGCAGGTGCAGCATCATTGAGACAGACCACAAACAGCACATCATTGATCTGTCTTAAGCACACAGTGCTAGTTTGGTCTTCTGCAAGTACCAGGCACAACTGGGACCACATCTTGTGGTTTTCAGTCATAAGGACAGTGATGGAGAAATGGGTGCCTGGACATCATGTAAGTATGAGAGAAAATAAACGGAACATAGATCCATGGTTGACAAACCTCAGTAATTGGCACCTTGCCTGCATCCCAAATGATGGCTTGAAGATTCAGAAGGACCCAATGTTCTGTCAATAGAGGTAGATTTTCGTCATCAAGAATGTTGAACCAGTCTGAGCAGAACTCCATCAACTGTCAGGGAAATGGATAGCAAGGGTGACACATACAAAACTAGCCCCACTGGAGGACAATGATGCGGCAAGTAACCTCATTCATGACCATCTTACCACCTCTCTCTCAATGATTGATCAATGATTGACACATAACAAGTCAATGAAGATATGTGTCAGAATCTGTGCAGTTTCAAAGAATCTGGTATCTGATCTGTGTTAAGTGGCCGTGAGCAGTCAGGTTTGAGTAATCCAGCATGAATGTCTAGAATGAAACCAAACGACGAAATGATGAGAGGCAGTACTTGGTATCTGAGATCCTCAACTGGAGGTGGCTGTGGGTTAATTCCTGGGAAGCCTCATCAGGACCGACAGACACAAAAAATGAGGTGGAGGCATACATACTTAAGGACATAGAAGGAGTCGAGGGCAATGATGACAGGATTAATGTATGGGGTGAAGAGCATGGGAAATGAGATATGCCTTTGGATTCTAATTAACACCACCCCACCACTCTTAATGCATGCCTCTCATTTAGGGTATAGCATGGGTATGCTACACACTGCAGGTAATGGGTCTATGGGTGCCATGGGTATGGGTATGGTGTGATAAAATGCAAATCCATGTCAACACCATACCTGTATACATGGTATACCACACACCATACAGGTCTGGCTGTTACTCAGTGATCTGAGTCTTACCATTTTGATCTGATATCCAATAGGCTCACATGTCGTAGATTTCAGCTGTGAAATAGTACAGATTAAATGGCAATGAACAAGTATATGAGGGATGCAGTGTTGTAGTGTAAGGAATGCACAATGGCTGTGCACGGACACATGCTGAACTGGACTATGTACAATATGTTTCATTTGCCTTTCATTTCTCCTAGTATGTTCTGTCTTATTCTTTTATGCTACTCATCATTCTTTGTATGCGACCAGGGATGGTATGTTTCCGATTTCCTATTTATCCTGGTTACTTCATAGCCCCTTAGTACCGCTTGCTGCTCGGTATTTAAGACCTATTGATTGACCTCTATCAGAGCAATAGATCCTTCATATCTGCCCTCCAGTCCAGACAGACATCCCCAATGATAATTCCATGACCAAGGTAAGTGTTTGTCAGCAGCATTCACTATCCGGCTGGAACTGACTCTGGGCACACAGCATGGCCTACTGGCAGTGGATGACTTCAGGGACATATCTCTAGGGGCACCATCTTCATCAAATGAACTTCAGGATTATCTATGATAACTATTAGAAAAGGTAAAAGACCCTTTGAAATGGTGGATAAACAACCGCAACAGCTATCCAAATTTGTATCGGATGTGTCAAATCCTTATAACCCCAATCCTTTGTTTCCTACTCTGGTCCTACCCTCACCAGGAGCTCCAGAACTCCGGAGCTATTTGCTCCTGGTGTGAAGGTTCATGCTCCTGCTCCGGACCTTCGGAGTTTTTGTACTTAGAACTATTTCTTTCTCTCTTCACTTATTTAGGTTTGGAGTTACTAGGAGTTTAGTGAGCACATCTTCGACTCAGTATTTAAGCCTTTCCTAGGTTTCTCACACACCTCAGTTGTCTCAGCCATCTTGGGCAGCAGCTGAGGTGAGTTTCTGTGTTATCTTACTATATCTAATACTTAACCTGTGTAGTGGGCCTTCTTGCCCTTTACTTAGATTTAACAGGATGGCACTGGACTACCTTAGCATACCTGGTCAGTGCTCTGGCTATGTGCTTACAGACTGTATTTTGACATTGGTCTCACATGCCATTAGCGACTTCAATGGCAGTAGAGCAAGTGTTTTCTCAAGGCTGACAACACCTACACTTTTCGTGAAACCGTCTCTCTCCATCATCAACACGAGCCTTTCTTTGCCTAGGATCATGGCTTCGGTGTGCATTGATTACATTCCCTGATCTAGTTGATGTCATGAAGTCGTTGAGGAAGCGGAAGCTGGTGGAAACGGAATAGATAGTAGGACTAGCTACAATTGTTTGCACTGAATTCGTCATACTCAATGCACAACCACCCGCGGGTTTTTTCATCACCGCGGGTATGCAGACATACCGCGGGTTGTACGGGTACGGTGTCAGCTGCCAGACCCGTAGTCAGACCCGTGCTATACCCTACTCTCATTCCTGACGCAGACCAACAGCTCTTAGCGCCAAGTTAAATGCGAAGTCTAGCAGTAAAAATATTGTCCACTCCTGCCCCTCATACTGGCAGTAGCATCCAGATCTGCAATGCCGCCGTTGCTCTCAAATGACAAATCCTGAGTTGAGATAGGTAGAGGTTCACCGGTTCACCGTTGCCAATGCGTAGCTGTGAATGATGGCATCATCGTCCTCCGTGTTTCAAGCTGCAGCCGATGTTGATTAGCGCTCCTTCAACAAACGTATAAATGTGCTGCCCGACAGTACATTTCATCAGCCCACTCTCATTTTCTTTCGGCTCACGGGTACTGGCTAGTGAGTTTCCACACTCCTTTCTTCGCCTCCACATGTTTACCCTGCATTGTAGCCTTTGTACATTTCGACTTCCCCCCAACGTCCTCATTTATTATTATCCGGCACATTGCAGGTTACAATATGCGCTCTGCATTTATCTCTGCGACTTTCTTGGCTGCTACCGTTTTCACGGTCCCCGTCTTGTCCGCTCCCGCTCCCGTTGCTGCGCCGTGAGTCAATGTACGACAACAGAACACGATATTTCGGCTTATTTTTTTTTGTAGCTACGCCGTTCATCTTGCCGGAAAGTTACGACAGCAAGATGACGGGACGACATCGAATGTAACGAACAGTCCTCTTCCAGGCGTGAATAATGTCGTCAACGCCTCAGCTTCGTGAGTCGACGGACGAAAGCAGAACATGGCGGTTAAGCTGAATTTTTCATTGGCGATTCTAGCGACGGGCCACCCGGTAACGGGACAGACTCGGGCCAAGTCAACAACGCCTCAACTCCGTGAGTCGACAGATGAAAGCAGAACATGGCGGTTAGGCTGAATTTTTCATTGGCGATTCTAGCGACGGGCCACCCGGTAACGGGACAGACTCGGGCCAAGTCAACAACGCCTTAACTCCGTGAGTCGACAGATGAAAGCAGAACGTGGCGGTTAGGCTGAATGTTTTACAGTAGCAATTCTAGCGACGGGCCACCCTGTGACGAGACAGATTCGGACCAAGTCAACAACACCTCAACTTCGTGAGTCGACAGACGAAAGCAGAACATGGCGGTTAGGCTAAATATTCTACAATGACAATTCTAGCGACGGGCCACCCAGTGACGAGACAGGTTTGGCTGAACCATATATTCCGTGCGTGTCAAGAATGAGATAGTACCTGACGAGGTCTAACTGAGAATAGGGTGATAAACACCCCACACACAATGCCTGGTGGCCTATGGATTCCAATTCTTACTGTGATTTTCGGACAGGAGAAGCCCAGTGGCGGTGGATCGGCGGGTTCGACCCTAGTTGACTCAAGTCAAAGCCCAAATCCAAGTTCGAGTTCAAGTCTCAATTAAGTGCTCGAGATGCTTTCAATGTCAAATTGAGCGCTATACGAGGTTAATGGGACGTATGTAACGTAGGTACAAAAGTGGAAGGACCAAGTCACGTCCCACTGGAAATACCTAGGGCCCGGAAGCAGCTTTTATTTATTGAATGCCCACTATCTGAGTAAGTTGCTCCACCTCAGCAAGTTGGCTTGCATCACATGCAGTCACACCACCTGCCTGGAGTTCCAACAACGGTATTAGCTATGTTCAATAAACCGGCAAGAGGTTTCCTACGGCACAAAGCGCGACGGCGACGTCAATACCAGAAACAAAGGCGTTGATCCACTCAGCAACCGATGGTGATCTGCATCCTCTCGAGAGTCGTTCGTCCGAGGAGAATCCCCAAGTTTATAATCGTTGATGATTTCTTTGAAACCCTTTTGCATGCCGCTTAGTTCGGTCTTAAAGGAAACACTTTTTGGCTATCTTCAGGAGGGACCGATCGGATCGATGTCAACTCAGAGACGACGTGACGTTTCCAACTCGGACGATGGAAGTCCAGTGGATCAATCCAAAAGTCAGTTCGAGAGACGTCTTCTGCCGTGATAATACCTCTTGAAGCTATAATGTCGACGATTTCATTGAAACCTTTTTGCATATCGCTTTAGCCTGGCAGAGATTGCAGATTTTAGGTTCGGACACGAACTCGAAACGCGAAGTTTCTGATTCGTCGAAACGGTGTTCAGTGTGTAATTATTTTATTACGTCTGCGAGGAAACTTATCTTCTTTTTTTTTCTGCGCAGAACCCTCACACCGGCAGTAGGTTCAGCGATGGCGAAGAGGACCAGCTTTATTGCTAAAATTCTCTGTTTCATTAGTATTGAGAAGTGCAAACACTGTTGAGATGGGACGTCGAAATCATGTACTAATAGCATAATATACGTACGAAGATGCGAGGACGAAATGCAACGCTGGCATTGTCGATGAACAACTTGGCATCGAGCGATGAGAAGAAGCGACCGATTGGCAGGCCAGGTCCGAAAAGCTGTGTGTATTTCCGTGGATCTGCGAGCGAACACTGCCCGAGCTTGAAGAAACTCCCTCCTATCATGCACTGGACTCGCCTGCGCCGAAGCGGAGACAAAACGCAATAAGTACCCGCTGAAAACATGATCGTAGGCTGTAATCTGTCATTCTGTCTGTGATGGTCAAGGCTAACGCCTCGCCCCCACACCGTTTCCGACATTTGTCACGGACTCTTTGAAACACGGGCACTCTCATTTGATTGTTTCACCCATTTTGTATTTCGTATCTTTCGCTCGTGATTACTTAGCGTTGTATTTCGGATTCGAGTGGACGCGGTACAGATCTATATTACTTGTCGCTCGAAGCTTTGTATGGGCCCTCGAAGTATCAACGCCAGTTATTGGCACCCTTTATTCGTGTTACGTCGCACTCGTCCTTCGCTTCGCGGTTACGCCCGCTTATCTCCGTCACCGTGCCCGTGACATTGTCGATCTCAATCACTGTCGTTGGTCGCTCTGTGCGCTTATCACACATCACGCCAGGTCAGGATAAGATTTATCATCTCGGTTGCACAATTGCTAAGCTTGTCAATATGTAGATATAGGTGACCAGTGGTCCCTGTCGTCTTCCAACGCTTGTTATTCTCGTCTTGCCAGTGAGATATAATTCATTAAGAGGCATTCTGTACGTCGGCATCATGTCAAGGAACTGCACGGTAGGTCCACTCTGGTGAGTCTACTCTTTCGTTGTTGTCGGCAGGAAACCACCCATTTACGGTGCTCCATCAGGGCACGTTTGATCAGTATCGCAAGTGGAAGGTCCAGCCGACGGGCATAGGAGACGCACGCAGATCGCACGCGAGTTGCAGACGCAGCAGACTTGTGTCATTTATTTACAGATTGTTGTTACTGAAAAAATCGATTAGAGGTCGGCCAACTTAATGGCAGGATGAGATATGTGAAGCAGCGAGCAAGTCACTGGTTAATTACATTACAACTGCATAGCAGTAGTCTGTTAGTCGAAATAGACAGAAAGTGGATAATAATAAAGCTAGCGTGTCGATCCTCAAGACCATCGTCGTCAACACTTATGCATCAATGCATCATTCTACACACAACTTGCGGATAACCCCTTTAGCCACGCGTGGCTTGAACACCAGCTCAAAAGAAGAGGCATGCATATTGACCGGATCCGTAAATGCCAACGAATCGATCAGCGCGGCGGGGTTCTGAGATAACTTGAATGCCCACAACACGCACGCCGTGTTGATGAATACAGATCGGTTCGCGACGTGCAGCCCGGGGCAAATTCTGTGTGGCGATCAATTAAATACCGGTCCAATACGAATACGCCCATCGTACCTGCGACCGAAACCAAACGTGCAGAAATCCAGGTCGTCCCGCACGTGTCCTTCTGCTGTCAACCAGCGTTGAGCATCAAACTTGTCGGGATTCGGGAACACCTCGGGGTCGTTGGCAATCGCCCTGAAAATAAAATCAGTACTTCTGCGGAGAGCGACACGTTGTCGAACACACCAATGGTTTCCAATGACCGTGGCCCCTTTGGGAATCACATAATTGTTCCACACAATGTCGGCCGTAGCCCGGTGTGCGATCCCTAGACTTGGGTCAAATGTGCATACAAGATCTGAACGTGAACATATGCACCTCCAATGCTCACAGGTCGCCATCGTAGGCATTCTAGTATGAAGGCGGTCACTTGTGGAAGCATGTCCTGATCGTCGAAGGAGGGCACTGCAGTGACATTTTCAGTGTGATGAAACAGACAGCGAACAAAAGCAACCCACATCTTTCCCGACCAACAACACTGTCCAATTCCTCTTGTACCCTAGCCTGAGCTTCTGGGAACAAGGCAGCTGCCATCATCACGTTCGTGATAGTAAAGGCAGTCTAGTAACGAAAAGAGGAAATATCAATTATCGAGAGAAGTTCAAACTGACATGTGTCGAACTCACAGTATCAGCGCCTGCACTAAACATGGATCCAGCGATATAGGCCATTTCCTCGTCTTTGATTCCGTATTCCACTTGGTTCTCTATCATGAACTTGGCGAAACAAGGCTCCGCATTCCCCTTTAGCTGCGTGGCGTCAGCTTGCGCAGATCAGCCTGATAATCGATTCACCATCTTCTCCCGTACTAAATTGAGCTGCCCTTGGAAGAGCGCGAGTTCTTCCTGATGCCACTGTTTCAGCTGTGTGAGGTACCCTGGTATATACCGAAGGATAGGGAAGCTGTCCACAAGATAGGATCCTGGCCGCATCGCCCTGAGGAAGCGTACCAGACAGCGATTCACAGCCACGACTTCAGGGTCGCTATATGTAGTCGGTGTGGTTTTGCCGTAGGTGATGGACATGATAACGGATGCAGAATACCTGGCGGTCAAGTGGCCGACGTCAAACTCGTTGAATTACTGTGTGGAAGAGCATACCGTTTCGCGTGCATTTGGTGGTTTTTGGGGTCGTCCAGAATGTCGACCAGCACGTTCTTTGCATGCCGTGTCTGCACTGACTCGTACATCTTTGCCATTTTGGGTTGCAACATTGCGTGCAACACTCTTTATCGCAAATCAATTGAAATGTGCTCGAGAAGTCAGAGGTAAGACTCACCTCCGAAGCCGACGAAACCTGTCCCCAGCGGCAGCCACAACGACCCTCATACCGCCAGAAAGGGTCTCTGCAGCTGCAATCGAGCGAGGCCTATCAGCGAGCGAGGATCCTTCCTTCTCCATGATCTCCATGGCTGCACGATACCGGCCAATGATGACGAATACCTGAGACCCTTGTCTCAGGGAGAACACGGGGCCGTACTCTTGTGTCAACTTGGCGAACACAAATGGTGCACTGTAGACGTGTCAAACGGATATTCATGGGACAAATAGACGACGTACTCAGTACCAGGGAGGTTGTTTCCGAAAAGCCAGTGACCAGGGGGACCTGGAGGCAGCGGCAGGCGGGTTCGCGTACCAAAGTGCTTTGCGGTTAACCACAGAGCGAGGAGAGGTGCAGCAAGGTAAAGAAAGTACCAGGTCATCGTTGGATGGGAGAGTTGCACACGTCGTTGATGGAATGTCGCTACATCTTATGAAGACAATTCATTGATCAGGCTAGTCCAGATGAAGCTCAGGCTGCGGTCGTCACAAAGTGTGGTGGTATCTGGCAAATAACCAAGAATTACGCCTAAAATCAATGAAGTGACACAGAAACGACGAAGTCTGATTGGTTGATATCACAGAATCCGTAACTACTATGCCTTTTTGGGAGCGAGGTGAGCGAGGCGAGCCGGTTAGAAATTATTAATGTGCAGTCGACACCCACCTATAGGGTGTTGCATACATATAAAATTGCAGTGCGCTCTGCGGCGAAATCATATTTGCAATTATTTGGAGAAATAACGTTGGTGCCCATGTCGCGGCCGATGTTGTCGGGCTCGTACTCCTTTTTCAGACAGAAGCATAGTATCCGTCAGCGATCTGACGAGATGTAGAGCACTGTACGTCCATAGATGGGACTCTTGCCTCACACATGGCCGACATAGCCGAAACTTATATGAATTCATATTGAGCATTTGTTGCAAAATCGGTGTGCATATCAAAAGTTTCACCAAATTTAGCATAAGGATCAGACTGTTCTTTTTGAGATTGATGACTAAAAATTCAATACGTAGTACATGACGATAAAGCGGACGAAAAAAAGATATTACGTGTGCGGCACAAAGGGAAGGGGGGAGGAGGGAACGGGTGACGCAAAAGATGAACCCGCTGACGAGACAACAGGAACGGTTCGGTCTGAAGAAGGGAAACCAGGCCCGGGGTATGACGTCATAGGCAGAAAGAAGGTGGCAAGCGCCGGCGGTCCCTCCCGACGCGCATGGTTAGCTCAGGCTGCTTAGATTCGTGTAAATAGATTTGAACTCAACATATCAAAGATTTCACGTGAGAACCACGCAGACTGAGACTGTACATCTCGGACTCATCAGATCATCAAACGGATATCGCAGGAAATCGTTACTAAATTTGTCATTGATCAGTTAACCCTCAAGTCGGATTTTTCAGAACGACATGTTGGTAAATAATATTGCAATTGCAATTTACGCGTGGCGGTGCTAGTAAATTGCCAGATAAGACAATTACATCACGTCACGCGTGACGCACCCGCTTGCCGTGGCAAAGTCGAGCGGTGGGTAGCGGCGGACGGCCTCCTCTTCACTGTGGTCGTGAAATAAAAATGAATCCAGGGCGGGCAGGAAAACACTCAGGAGGGACTTCTGAGCTTGCGAAATAGGTAGTTATATTGATTCAATCGACAGCAAAGTGCAACAGAGCGTGTAAAGTGCCGATTTAGCGGGCCCAAGTGTGTGAAGTGACGCCACCCGAAAATTTTACTAAATTTTACGCGAATTATGCAGCAGGCCTACGACTGTGTGGAGGTACTAGTATGAATGATGCTTCAAGGCACACTACCACGGCACACTTATCGCACGTCACTCTCGAGTCTCAACTTTCCCGCATGCAGAAATTCCGCACTGTATAATTACTTCTTTCTTTCTTTTTTCTTTCTGTCGATCGTTGTGTAGTGAAGAAAATCGAACATTTTCACATTGAGTTTGTAAAAAAAATTCCTCTGCTCGCGAGCCCTAAGGCCCGCTCGCTCAATCACGACGTTGATGCGTCAAGTACGAGCGTGGAGGACCATCACACGCCACGGCGATGTGCACGCGCACTCGCAGGTGCGCACCGCAGCGGCCCGGCGTTCGGCATTTGCCGATTTCCGCGTTTACGGAAAATTCCTTGGGCTATAGATACTTGTCCTTTGCTGTACTAATCAGCTCACTCCTGCAAGTTCATTGATGAAACCCCCTGTGTTGTTTCCCATGTCATCAAGACCACGACTGTCCTCCTGACTGTCCTCATAATGTTCGAGACTATCCAATATATTGTGACCCCATCTATTTTGGGTTAGGGAGATGGATCATGACCGATGTTGTTCATATCATATTTCCTTTTTTTTTAAGTTGGCTCCACGTTGTTAACTTGCAGAAGGGCACAGTTCGAACTCACTGCACTTAAGGATTCTGACTCTGAATGACCACCTGAGGCGATCGTGTGTTCCAGTGATATCTTTGACACACTGTTTGCTTGTTCTCGGAGGATGAATCTGCATGAACAAACGGTGAGTAACTGGCAACATAAGCATCCCTGTTCTGAGTAATTTATGCCATTTCAACCTAGAAACTGCACCCAGGAAGCCATCTGTGATACCATTTTGTTGCGCTTTTGCGTCTGGTCATGGTGACCACTATACATTGATCAAGACTACGGAGTTGTTATTCAAGAATCTTCCCTATGTGGCCAGTATTGCCACCCTGAGAATTTCTCATGCAGAGATTGAGAGTACGTACTACATGGCAGTTCACATGTGAGACGTTATACTGAACAATTGCGTGACAGGGGGTGGGGGCCTGCATAGCCCGAGTAAGTTGTATGTAGGCAATGGCACGGGTACGGGTAACTCGTACCACCAGTACCCGCAGTATCCGCAGTACCCGTGGCGCAGGGCAACCGCCCTCGTTTCGCATCACCCTCATGGGCCGGGATGGCGTCAACACTGCCTGACGCTGATTGATGAGTCTTTTTTTGCTTTTTTTTCAGTTATTGCCTCACCGTCCCCCTCCCCGTACGCGGTCACGACGACGACACACATGGTAAAGGTTTTTTTTCCTTGGTTTTTTTTATAGTTGTTGGCTCACTGTCGCACTCACATCCTATCGCCTTGCCCTCCCTGCAGCGTGGACAATGAGAGCACAAAAACGGCGCAGCCATGAAGATAATGCAACAACGATGACGACACAATGCACCAACGCCATCATGGTGAGTTTTTTTTTCTAGTTGGTGCCTCGCTGTTCCCGTCACTTCCTGAAACGTGAACGACGCAGCCACGATGACGATACAATGCACCAATACCTTTGTGGTGAGTTTTTTTCTTTGTTTTTTTTTAGTCATTGCCTCACTGTCCGCATTCATATCCCGTCGTCTCCCTGCAGCGTGCACAACGCCTAGATGACCACTCGACACACCAACACGATTGTGGTGAGTTTTTTTTTTGCTACTTCTTCTGTTGTTGCGCAAGGGTTCGGTATTGCACGGTCAGCGGGGTACTAGGAACAGTAGTCTATATCATGGTTGTGACGTCCAAGCTAGCTACTGTATATACAAGTGACCCGCGGGGTGTACACCTTTGCTTATACTGACCGGGCAGTTACCCATCAAGATAGATGCACCCGTTCTAGGTACGGGTGCGGTCCGAAGAACTGTGGGTATTTCCGTGGATCTGCGAGCGAGGCTCGAGCAGAGCGCTTGTCTGTCCGAACTTGAATAAACACCCTCCGATCATGCAGAACCTACGCTGAGGCAGAAACAAAACGCAACACCCAGTGACAGCATGAACGTGGGCTACGATTTGTCCTTCTGTCGATCTCAACCACTATCGATATTTATTTATAGATTATTGTTACATTAGAGATCGGTCAACTTGAAGGTAGGATCAGATATGTGAAACAGCGGACGGGCCAATGGTCCCAACCTCAATTACATTACAACTGCGCAGCAGTAGTCTGTGAGTCAAAATAGACATGGGACGACTCGAAATAAATAAACTAGTATGTCCCTCATAGACCATCACCGTCAAAACTCGCGTATCAATGCATCATTCTGCACACAACTTTCGAATAACTCCTTCAGCCACACGCGGCTCAAATACCACCTCAAAAGGCAAGGCATGTATGTTGGCCGTATCCGTAAACGCAAACGAATCGATCAGCGCGGCGGGGTTCTGAGATAACCTGAACGCCCACAACACGCATGCCGTGTTGATGAATACAGATCGGTTCGCGACGTGCAGCCCGGGGCAAATTCTGTGTGGCGATCAATTAAATACCGGTCCAATACGAATACGCCCATCGTACCTGCGACCGAAACCAAACGTGCAGAAGCGCAGGTCGTCTCGCACGTGTCCTTCTGCTGTTAACCAACGTTGAGCATCAAACTTGTCGGGATTCGGGAACACCTCGGGGTCGTTGGCAATCGCCCTGAAAATAAAATCAGTACTTCTGCGGAGAGCGACATGTCGTCGAACGCACCAATGGTTTCCAATGACCATGGCCCCTTTGGGAATCACATAATTGTTCCACACGACATCGGCCGTAGCCCGGTGTGCGAACCCTAGACTTGGGTCAGGTGTGCATACAAGATCTGAACGTGAACATATGCACCTCCGATGCTCACAGGTCGCCATCGTAGGCTTTCTAGCATGAAAGCGGTCACTTGTGGAAGCATGTCCTGATCGTCGAAGGAGGGCACTGCAGTGACATTTTCAGTGTGATGAAACAGACAGCGAACAAAAGCAACCCACATCTTTCCCGACCAACAACACTGTCCAATTCCTCTTGTACCCTAGCCTGAGCTTCTGGGTGCAAGGCAGCTGCCATTATCATAATCGTGATAGCAGAGGCAGTCTAGTGACGAAAGAGGAAATATCAAGAAATGCTCAAACTGACATGTGTCGAACTCACAGTATCAGAGCCTGCACTGAACATGGATCCAGCGATATAGGCCATTTCCTCGTCTTTGATTCCGTATTCCACTTGGTTCTCTATCATGAACTTGGCGAAACAAGGCTCCGCATTCCCCTTTAGCTGCGTGGCGTCAGCTTGCGCAGATCAGCCTGATAATCGATTCACCATCTTCTCCCGTACTAAATTGAGCTGCCCTTGGAAGAGCGCGAGTTCTTCCTGATGCCACTGTTTCAGCTGTGTGAGGTACCCTGGTATATACTGAAGGATAGGGAAGCTGTCCACGAGATAGGCTCCTGGCCGCATCGCCTTGATAAAGTGCATCACACAGCGATTCACAGCCACGACTTCAGGGTCGCTATATGCAGTCGGTGTGGTTTTGCCGTAGGTGATGGACATGATAACGGATGCAGAATACCTGGCGGTCAAGTGGCCGACGTCAAACTCGTTGAATTACTGTGTGGAAGAGCATACCGTTTCGCGTGCATTTGGTGGTTTTTGGGGTCGTCCAGAATGTCGACCAGCAAGTTCTTTGCATGTCGTGTCTGCACTGACTCGTACGTCTTTGCCATTTTGGGTTGCAACATTGCGTGCAACACTCTTTATCGCAAATCAATTGAAATGTGCTCGAGAAGTCAAAGGTAAGACACACCTCCGAAGCCGACGAAGCCTGTCCCCAGCGGCAGCCACAACGACCCTCATACCGCCAGAAAGGGTCTCTGCAGCTGCAATCGAGCGAGGCCTATCAGCGAGCGAGGATCCTTCCTTCTCCATGATCTCCATGGCTGCACGATGCCGTCCAATGATGACGAATACCCGGGACCCTTGTCTCAGGGAGAACACGGGGCCATACTCTTGCGTCAACTTGGCGAATGCAAATGGTGCACTGTAGACGTGTCAAATGGTTGTTCGTAAGACAAATAGACGACGCACCGAGAACCAGGGAGGCTGTTTCCGAAAAGCCAGTGACCAGGGGGACCTGGAGGCAGCGGCAGGCGCGTTCGTGTACCAAAGCGCCTTGCGGTTAACCACAGAGCGAGGAGAGGCGCAGCAAGGTAAAGAAAGTACCAGGTCATCGTCGGGTGGGAGAGTTGCACATCGTCGTTGATTGAATGCCGCTGTCGACTGGATCAACGCACGGCCATATGTTACATAAGACAGCTTACAGCAAACGTCTTCAATACCCGGGTGGCACTTCCGTGATTCTGAACTAGCAAACTGGGCTGCCAAGGTCGATTTCTTCCCTCAGAAGTGTAAGACGTTGTCTCTTCTGAGTCGTATATCCTCTGGTTGGGCCCCAGTACGACGTTACGGGCACCCCAAGCAAAAATGGACAGCGTATATCATTCTCTATCTAAAATTTTGTGAAGTTCCTAGCGCCGCGGCCAACCAAGAGCTAGTATTTTGACATCCCAAAACGAGTACGCTGACATACATAAGGAACGATTGTGTCACTGTAGAAAACCAGGCGGAGCCACGTGAAGTATAAGGGAGAATAAGAGGATCATGTGCATATACACCCATCTGGCGTGCGACGAGTTATGAATAAATTGGAGGAAGAAAGCAAAGGAAAACAAACGAGCACATACCGATTATCAGTGACACCATGAACGCTGGTGATTGTGCCCTGAAAACAGCGGATCAGATGAGGACAAGAAGGAAAGAATCAACCTGCGGGCCACCGAGCGCACCGTGTGTAGGTCCCGGTATACCACACTGGCCGTCCGCACCCGTACGGCGGTCCTCCGATAGCTAACGGTGTAACCGCAAACCGCACGGAAACAGGAAGTGAACACAAGTAGTTACCTTCCAAGAACCAAAGAAGAGCACCAAATTGGGAAATCGTGAAGGCCATATGTTCTATCCTGTATGCCCTTGCGCTGATACCGCTGGTGAGATTACGGTGCGTTTGCGTGTGAAACCACAGAGATGCGGAACTTGGTCCTCCGCTATAAAAACTCGACTTTGAACCTACAATATCATTTTTTTTGCTCCTTCCCCCTCCTGTGAGTTTTGACACTAGTAACGCTCGCTATCCAACTGACTCGTCGTCCATCAGCATTCACAACCATGATGGACTCGGCTTATGCCGCCGCACCTTTCGACCATGAAAAGGCAGATATCATCTTGCGCTCCTGTGATAACGTCGACTTCCGTGTCTTCAAGCTCTTTCTCTCTCTTGCATCCCCTTTCTTCGAAACTCTCTTCGACATTCCCCAACCTACCGGCCCCAGCGACGGCCAGGAGGTCAAGGACGGTCTTGTCGTCCTTCCGGTGGCGGAGAATGGCAAGACCCTAGACGCTCTCCTCCGCTTCTGTTATCCGTGCACCTTGACGGAGGATCCGGAGTTGGAGGTGTCGAAGGATGCACTGGACGTCCTCGAAGTAGCCAGGAAATACTCACTCGGTGCTGTCGAGAAAAAAGCCCGCAAGGCGATCGCAAATCCTAAGAACCTTGAGGCGGAACCGCTGCGGTGTTTTGCGATCGCACGCCAAGGGCGCTTGGAGGAGGAGACCATACTTTCTGCGAAGTACACATTGATGGAGCCTCTCATCCCGACCTGGTTCCAAGAGTTAGAGTTGATCACCGCAACAGACCTTCTTGCGTTGCTTACCTACCACAAGAGATGTGGAGATGCTGTATTTGCACTGCGGGACGATCTATCTTGGATCACATCTCATTACGGGGGGCAAGAAGCTGCTGGGTGGTTGATGGGCCTAAATAGCTCAAACCGTAACTCAATCTGCGGGTGCCCGAAATCAACATCAAAGAGTTTATATCGTCATCAGCAGGTACTGTGGTGGGAAATTTTCATGGATGAAGTTTTCAGGGAGTTGCGCGACAAACCGTGCAAAGGAACCGTGAAAGCTGCTACAGAGAAGACAATACAAACGGTTAAGGGGCGAAACTGTTCGACTTGTGCCCCAACTGTAACCGAGTGCATGCGAGACTTTTCGGATTTGCTAGTGAGAAAAGCAGAAGATGCCGTATCTCAGGTACGTCGTCACCTTTCATGGGACTCTTCGCGCCTTATCCCCTTTAACAGATCGAACTGGACTTGAATTTTTAATAGATCGCTGTAACTGTGTAGAGGTGAAGGAGTTACAGGAGTGTGTGTAGAACTGAGCCATGGGAAATTAAGCGCTGTTATGAGTGGACGAATGAAACTGGATAGTACGGTTCGAGAACGACGTGAACTCACCAAGTGCTGTGAGTGGGTCAGGCAATGTTGAACTCAACCTCCCAAGTGCAAGCAGCACTTCAGATGTGTAATAGTACTGAAAGCAGTATGAAAGTCCACAACTTTCGAAAATAGAAGGTGGACATAACCTGCTTAGATCACTTTGTACGGCGACCCGCTTGCCGTAGTGCTTTCACTGATAGCTGGGGGTGTGACTCGATCGACGATAGGTCAAGCTGGGCTGTTGGGCAATGGGGTCACCTGGAAACTCACAATCCTCGTAAAGAATCACAGGATTCAATACTTTCTCTCTCCTTATTTTTCGTCGTTTTCATTCTTGGGCTTTATCCTCAAAAGTTAGAACCAGACATTGCCTTGGAGTCCCCGGCGGTACGTTCAACGGATCGCTTCAGAGGATCCAGCGCTTCAATGTGAGGCGCTGCATGCTCACGGTGAAGCCACAGGGTTGAGCTGAACATATATCTGTTACATAAGCAAGATGAACTTTCCTTTGGATGCTGACTTGACTGACCTCATCCTCACAACCCTCGACGACATTCACAGCCTGGAGTCCCTTGTCTTGTCCTCCAAGTTCATACACAATGTATTCAATTCCCGTAGCGCATCTGTCCTTGCTTCTGTTGTTTCTAACCACTTGGGCCCGGCCACTCCACCGGCCATGCGGCTCCTCAAAGTCATGACGAATGTCCAGTCCTACTGGCATGGATGGCTTTCTCCACTGCCGATATCCAAACTTCCAAAAGAAGACGATTTTCGTCGACATGGTCCAGGCGCCATCGTCTCCCTGCGGGAAGCTTGCTTGCTTGCCGCCAATCACAAGGTCGTCCAGGAGATCGAGTCGCTCTACAGCTGGAGGTAACGTCTTTTTGAGAATATATGCGTCATCCTCTGTTGCTCACGCATGCGATTTCGTCTCAGAAAGAAAGACTCACGATCATGCTCGAGTCGGCTTACCGCCGTCGAGTCCGAACAATTCCAAACGGCCTTGTACAGAATATGGTTTGTCTGTGCACTATATGGCCGTTCCGCCCCTGTGAATCGCATCGGAAAAGCAAAATCCAAACGTTTTTCGGATGCTCTGGGGAATCTTAGGAACACGCAAGAAAAATTTCTGCAAAGCTTTTCACCACCACAAATAGGGCCGCTCTTAGAGGCATGGTCATTTATAATTGAGCTAGCGAATTGGGCCTTCCGAGCCTATTATTTCCCTCAAAAAAGTGAGCGATCATTCCATCGAACTATCTTTGATCTGAATTGAAAACGAAGACTATCACTTTTTGGAATCGTATCTTGTCTGGTCGGGTCCCCGTACGGTGTTACAAGCGTTTCAAGGCAAATTGGAGAGCATAGATCGAAAGGCCGTATTGTCTCTATCTGCGTTTTATGATCAATTTCGGCAAGTTTTCGGCGATGCGGATTTGCCCAATCAACCGAAACCAGGCATCTTGTTATCCCCGGACGATTGTTTCATAAGCACGCTAAAGTGTATGCTCTTATGACTTGATCTCGTCGCAGCTGATTACAACTGAGACAGGCCAACGATGTCCGCTGATACTCCTTGGAGGCTTTTGGAATGAATCAAGTTGGTGCATATAGATTGGCATTTGACAAACCAACTGATTGCCGAGTACAGACTGGTCTTACCTACGAGGAATAGTTCCACCGTCAATGTTTTTCGAATTTCTCGAGCTTCCTTGGTGGGTCTCGTATACCGATGTAGATACCTTGAAAAAGGTCTGCCAAACTATACCTTACTCCCAGATTATCGGAGAATTATTCGCCCTTCGCTCAGAAGCATACAAGGCATGGAAACCCGATCACTGGCTTTGCATGATCTGCCTCCGCGCATTTTTACGAGATAATATAGAGACATTCTGTCGTTCCCGGAGATACGTGGATCTGTGAAACATCGGACTTCATGTCAGGGGCTCGAACATTGGGGTGTATGATAAAAAAACCAAGCACGGTGAAACCAGTACCGCTGAACGACAGTCTTCTGCTAAGGTTTTCCAACAACGTTGATGCATCCATGTTTACATATACACGACACCATAAACCTCATCAACCTCACTCGATTCGATACAGCAGGTCGACCCTATCTAGGACTCAAGGGACACCTTGTCGTCAATAAAATGTTGTTGTCCCTCGCCCAGACATGTCACGGGCTCTGCGCCCGCACTAGATCGCGTCTGGGTGCGCCTGGACTGCTTAGAACCCTTGATCTAGCTCGTCCTACCGAACCTCGCTTCCAAGTCTCCCGTGCGTCTTTACGCCGCTGCCCCTTGCTATTGATCTCCATTCGCATCCAGGTAATTATGAGTGACAAGGACTGGTCGACGTTTAGCAGATATGCGAAAAAGTGCATGTCGCGATGTCTCCGTCGTTCTAATACAACATCATTACTACCCTCGCACGTCATCCGAGTGTTCTTCTTCCCCCTCTTCCCAACCTCATACACCTGGTATGGGACAACAAATGGCACAAGGACGCGTCGTCATCGGATCTGCTCGTGTCTTGCATCAAATACTTTATAGGGCCGAGCATAGCCGATTTCAGGTTCCGGGCCTACTTTAGTGATTCTGCATGCGCTATGCTCCGAGAAATTTCATACCTATGCCCCGACTTCACGGCGCTCAGAGTTGCTCGAATCCATCTTGGACTATATCGTGCTAGGTCCAGATGTAGATCCCGGAGAAGATCATATGTAAATGCATTTTTTGCCCTTGCTCAGACATGCCGTGCGACCTCAGAACCTGCCCTTGATCGTCTTTGGCGGGAGTTGGACTCGCTTGTGCCTCTTTTTCTCACCTTTTCCAATGTGGCCGACGCAGATGCAAGCCCATAAACTTTCTCTTGGGACCTCTATTCTAACACTTGACTCTGGCAGATACTTGAACCCTCTCCTGCCGACTGGGCCACTATCCATCGGCATGACGTCCGTGTTAGGGAGCTCCGCATCTTCAACGAAGACGATCCCGAGCGTTCTATGAAATCCTTCCTCTCCTCCACAGCTCTGAGTGTGCCACCTCGCCCACTCTGCCCTAATTTGAGGGTATTCGTCTGGAATATGGACATTGTCTCTCTCGATGACGTAAAGCCATTCCTCACTCCCACACTTGTTTCTTTGGACATCGGCTCGGAGTGGTACAGGGGTAAATTTACCAAACATCCGCCATGCGAAATCGTCGAGCTTATTTCGTCCGTCTGTCCAAATCTGAAAGCCTTCGGATGGAGTGTCGATAATTCACGTCGCTCGAGGATTGGCCTTCCTGTGGACGAAATTCGCCAGACTTTTTCGTTCTTCCAGAAAATTGAATCCCTTCAATTCGAACATGTCGAAATCAACCCATTGATCTTCGAGCGTGTTATTCGGTCGCAAATTTTCAAAATCCTGTCCATAAAGGCCCCTGTAGATAGAGAAATCCATATCATTCATGAGGAAACACTCTTTCCCAATGTTGAGACACTTCACTTAGAATTGCGGAATCTCGAATTTTGTGTCACTTATGAAGCCCTGTCTCCCCTTACGTCATTTTCCTTCCTCTACCGACTCGTGATCAAGTTGGACGTCCCAGTATCTCTTCAAGATGACGAATTTGAAGCATTAGTCCGTTTTTGACCATCGATGGAGATCCTGCCTTGATTGCAGGCCCCTAGAGAGAAACTGGCCTCGGGATTTGGCAAAGTGGCCGACTTTGCATGGGGTGCTGGCGCTTATTAGTGCCTGACCACAACTTCGGAAGCTAGGAATGAACATGGATGCGAGGATTGTCCCGATGGAGTTCAGCCCTGACATCCGCAGTGAAAGCATCAGGGAGCTTTTTTTTTATGACTCTGGTCGACGATGTTGTCCAGATGTTTTCGTTGCAGGACTTTGTGTGGAAACATTTTCCTAGGGCCACTTCTATACATTTCCCTCGGAAAATGAAAATGGAGTCCGGGCTTATGACAGGTGGTATTATGGTGAGGATGATAAATCTGATCCATCATCAGCCTCAGGGTCTGTATCAGAATAATGGACTTGTAACTTGTAAAGAAACATCCTCTATTTCTTCGCAGGTATGATGACTTGATCTGTGCGAGAGCATTTCCGCACGTCAGTCGGTCCTTCTCGAGGGTTTTCCGCTTTGTCGATGTACAGGACCGTTTTTTTTTCAAAATGATGATTTATTCGATTTCCACTTGGAATGAACGTTGAGCGTCTGATTTACTAGCAAGGTGACTAGTTTGGAAAACCTTGCCTGTTTTCCAGTGGCCATCCAGCGAGTTAGACTGGTGACCAATCCGCTATGAGGTAAGCCGCGATATATGAGGAAATCGATATATGAGGTAAACCGTCGATAGACGGACTGGTATATTTGGTTGTGGCGCAAGGGGGGTGAGCGGATTCCCAGGGAAACGTGACTGCCATGTCCCTTTTGGGACCTTTCTTCTCGATAAGATAGCCCGGCCCGTAGCTACTGTAGGATAACTAGTTATCGCATTAGATAAGCCCTACACCTAGTCTAGCTGTCGATCACCGATCATTGAAAGACTCCCCTGGCTGGAACACAAACACCATGGAGTCTGACAATGCAATTCAAGTGGATGGCCCATGATATAGCCATGATGAGCAATTTCGAAAAGTGTTGAAAATTCTTTGAGATGGCTGCATATCACTCCTCAACTTTGTACTCCATATCTTGCAGTCACATTCAGCCAACAAAATAAATCATGTATCACAGTATGCATGTAAACCTTATATATGCTTCAGATGTATTGATTTTATAAGGCATGCAATGTCATCATAGCCCAGTTGGCAAAAGAACGATCTCAGCATGCTCTATACTTTGCAATTCCCTTCACCTTGTTCATTTGAACAAACAGAGCATCATGTCAAACCATTGAGGCATTGCACAGATGTGGACTATGCATCTCATTCTCTTCGCTCACAAATCTACTATGTCAACTTGCTGTACAAAGCCTTGAACGTGCTAGGCAAGTGGCCCGAGGTCTTCATACCCTTTGCTGGGACAACATCAATATCAAAACATCAATCTTTGTTGAACAACATGATTCTGCACCAGCAAAGGTTCAATCTGGAACGTTCGTGATTCTTTATAAGATAAACGCTGATCCAGCTGATCTATGACTATCACCAATGCTAGCATGGGCTCAGCAAGCATCGGATCTCATATTCAATGTCGACATTCAACCATCCTCACAGCAGTGAAAGTCATTCCGTGATCAAATCTGTATACACGCTATCAACATCTTACTTGAACATTCCAAAGCATTCAAGAGATTCGAACATCTGGATGAACCCTGTCTCTGTCATGCAGCACGCTGGAAAATGCCTCAAGGACACCAAACTGAACAGTATCCATTGTGCACTTCCACAATAGACGAAAGCTCAATTGCTGGCAATATTGCAGTTGTCAATGATGTTTACACCAATCAACTCAAGATATTGCATGATCAACTAGTTGATCAAGCTGTCCCAAGCATCAACAATCAATCGATGGATGCGCGCATTCAAGTGGCGAAAGCTCTGCGAACAAAGAATGTGAACCCATTCACACAGATGCAATTCTTACAACTTGGCTTCAGTTTGTTTCACCTATGCATGAATCTCATATGGGTGCTGTTACATGTACACCGGGGATCAATTCATCAAGTTGGGAGCCTTTCTTTCTTTTTTCAAGTTCTCGATTGGACATGACTTGGATGTGAGCACCCCAATTACCACACACTGATATTGATGCTGTTTCAGATACTCGATGGAATTATTCTCAATGCATGGAAGGTTGAATCTGGCTACTCATCACTTGCTGCTTTTGCTGCATCCAATCCAACTACAGAAGATCTACTACGGATTGCTAACAACATCATTGAGAATCATGCCTCTGTCACACCACGTCAGACACTGAATCAAAGGATGAAGAGAGCCAGAACAAGCTTGAGCAAATCTGAACAGCAAGCTTCCTGTATCACTGATGACCCAGCACACCACAACCTCCGTCTCCTCACTCAGGATCTTCTCTATGTCCTAGAACTCACTAGGGCCATTCCAGATGGTGATTTCGGGCATGTCAAAGATATTCTCAGAAACCTTGCAATGATCTTCCATGGCACAGGTTTGAACAATTACTCGAGTGAGATCCTGCATTGGATCTATAATATGAAGAACATATGGACTCCAAGGTTCAGGTAAGTCAGAAAATATGCTTGTATATGCTTATTCAAACGACAAAAAAACAGAGATATCATGTGAGACAACATGCTCATCAACATGACTGGTCTCAAAGGTCATTGGATGCCGATTGATCTAAACATTGAGCATCTTATCAAATTTCTCAAAGTATGTTTCATAGACAATTGTAGTATGAACCATTGACATCCATGTCCTCAAAAAATAGACCTTTTTCACATCCAAGGGAGTCTATGCATGTAGAACAACTGACTTTGTGACAGATGAAGCACCTGTTTTCTCTGATGTGGTGAGCTTTCTCAATCAGGGAGAGCATGCATCATCCTAGGGCAGTAGTTTGTACTGCATCTACATCCATGGCATCGGAGTTCCTGTTGTTTCCTCTGCTTGAGTAACATCCTTTACGAATGTCTCTAATCCTGTCCTGCTGCCTAGCAAATACTGCAGCTTTGTTCAACCATTCAGTTCAGATCTTGGATTTTTTCTCCATGCTCATGATTCATTCTGTGAAATCTGAGTCTAAACCCTTCATGCAACACTCAATCAGGGCATTTTAATTGGTGATCTTGGCTATTCTGAATAGAAGCCAGAAGTTGGTGTTGTATCAATTGAGGGCATCTAACCCTTTTCCTTTCATGATGATCTGATGTAGTTTTTGTTGTGAGTCTGCAGCACCCTCCTTGTTAGTGAAAGCTTCCAAGAATTCCTTCTTGAAT
>JBBPML010000379.1:0-24338 GCA_038090275.1 Austroboletus novae-zelandiae | reverse complement strand
GGAGTGTCCATAGTGAAGATTCGCTTCATGAGGGGGGCGGGGATGCCGTTGGCAAAGAAGTTGATGAGGACGTTCTCATCTTTGATGCCAGAGTTGGCGACGTGGTTGCGGAAGTCTGCGATATAGATGTTGAGGGCGGTGGCGAGGGGTTGGCCTTTCGAGGCCATGCAGTGGTGGGTGGACAGCCAGTGGATGGCATTGTCCGAGATGTTGTGTCATTCAAAGGAGACCTTGAACACTTTGGTGAACTCGTCGAGAGTTCCGAAGGTGGTGGCTTCAATAGCCTTTGCCGATAGGTGTCGGCCCAGGTAAGTGCTGACCCTTTCTTCATGAAGGAGAGGGCGTAGGTGACCTTCTTCTGGTTGGTGTTGTAAACCTCCCCATTGACAATGAGGTAGGTCATGACGGAGTAGTACCAGGGCATGGCACGCTCGTAGGATCCATCAAAGTCTTCGGGGACTCCGAGGCGAAGTTCGGTTGGTTTTACCGACGATGAGGTGGGGGTGGTGTGGGACATGGGTGGCGGTGGGGCAAAGGGGTTCGATCTACTGATCGGTGTGGGCGATGGGGGTGTGGGGGCTCGTGGGATCACCAATGAGGACGAGAGGGCGTGGGCGAGGGTAAGATCTTCGTGATCTTCTGGGGATACGACGATGTCATCGTCAGTGGGTACCTCTTCTTGCGAGGCCGAGGAGTGTTCCGAGGGGGACGGTGAGGGTTCGCGATAGCGACGAGGGCCTAGAGAGGGTCTAGGGTTCGAGGGGCGATAGGGATGAATGGTGGGCTAAGGCGAGGCTTGCCCAGTGAAGAGCAAGTTAGACCTTTTGTTACGCTCAGGCGTAGACCCGAGTGACGAGGGGCGAGGGGACGTTAACGTCGCTATTCAGCTGATGTGGCAGGGGTTTGATAGACGGGTGATCCGCTATCCTCAGCCTCAATGGTATGTCGTGAGCTGTTGACCTGGTCAACGTATGTCATGACACAGGGACGAAGGGAGTCGCTTGGTGATGCGACGACGAGGAATGAAGGGAGCGCCTACTCAACAGTAAGGCGAGGACTGGGGGACCCGAGAGGAATTGATGATCAAGGTAGATTTGGGTAGGTCTAACTTGGGGAATACATCGAGGGTATCGAGGGGTTTATATATGCGAGTCAAGAGAGAATGAAGTGGAGCGTAAAAGGGATGACTCAACTATAGAATGCAATGGAATTGCAAAGAAGGGAAGTGAGTCAGAGATAGCAGTATCAGTACAACTGCGGATACTGCGGATGAGTCACGCTAAATAGGTAAGTGAAGATAAGAGAAAAGGGAGGAATAATAAAGTGGCTCAGGCGGGACTTGAACAGCGAGAGCAGTGTCTGTAGGGAAACTAGAGTAAGAATGAAGAGAAAAGAGTAGGGTTATGCGCAAATCGTAACACACCACATCTCACAACCAGTACCACTGCAAATCCAAGTGCTTCATCCTCCCATGATGCTCTGGGTGTTTGGCAACCTGGATAGTGAACTGGTTGTCCATATAAAGTGTTGAAGCTGTCTTTACCTTGAAGCCTAGTTTCCCCAAGAGTTTGCACATTCAAATGATCTCCCCACCAGCCCCACAAGCAGAGACATATTCAGCCTTAGTGGTGGACAGGGCAACAATGAGTTGGCACTTGGACATCTAGGAAAGAACTTCAGTACCAATTTTGACAACATAGGCACTAGTTGTTACAAGTGTCCTTGCAGATGCTTGCTACAATGGCCTACCTGAAGAATGCCTCAGGATCATGTTTCCTGGTGACTATGAACCCATTTATTCCAACTCTTTCTATTCCTTTCCTTTTGATATGGACTCTTTCCTTCTGGGTAATTCCTTCCATGTACTGTCCCCTTTGACAGCTCTTATTTAAACTTCTAACCACATTGGTATGGATGACTTTATTTCGCTTATTTCATATTCTCCTTTCATCACAGACTTTATTACCTCCTTCAATCCACTGCCCTGATTGAGTGTTATATGAAGGGTTTAGACTCAGATCTCATAGAACAGATCATTGGCATGGAGATAGAGCCCGAGACATGGACTGAATGATCCAACAAAGCCACTGCATTTGTAGTTTATTTTCTTTCAAGAGAGTTGTTATATGAGTGGATATATAAATAAAATACATGTGTACATCTCAAATTTCCAAGGTTCTGAATACTTCTGACCAAACTACATTGAATGCTATGGTGTTTTCTTCATTGGAAAACAATACTTTGATGTTTCTGGGATAAGTACAGTGAGGGAGAGCAACATACAATTGTCCATGAGAGAAAACAGGTGAGCTGAGATTCAGTCCAACATGCCTGACTGTTTGTCCTTGAGCTTTGTTGATGGTAATAGCATAGGCCAGATGCACAGGAAATTGCAATCAACAAAAAGGAACAGGAGAATTATCCAAATCCCTATCCAAGACCATTCTGGGAATAAACACCACATCTCCATCTCCATTCTCTTTCAACACATGATACTCCAAGACTCTTGTAGTGGACCTGAGTAGCCTCAATCTTGTGCCATTGTAGAGACCATGAAGAGGATCCAGATTTCTCAACAGCATAAGAGGTGCTCCATTCTTGAGCTCTAGTTTGTGCAATGGAAATCCAGATGGGCTTAAGGTATAAAGTACCTTAGGCTGGATATAGTCATACTCTCTATCAGTCACACTGTCAGCACTGAGATAGGTATTTTTTGCTGCAGGAGCAATAGAGTCCAGAATGGTAGCATTGATCTTATGTGCTTGGAGATTTCTAGGAGAGAGAATGATTCTGTCCAGGAAATACTAATCAGAATGCTGCTGATTGGCAGTGAAGAGATCAGAGTAGATGCCATTGATGAGAGAAGCCATGTTGTCACCAGATTTCATATGCTGAGGAAGTTCTAAGTCTCCATTGGTAATTCCTATATGAAGAAGCTATTGTGCCCAGTCATCAGACTCAGGATCCTATACAAGACGCATGTTCTGATGGAGATAGTGAATAGATATACTGGGCCAAAGATTGAAATGGGTAAGAGTAGCTGGAACAATCTGTTCTCTTGAACCATGCTGAATGACAGGCAAGGTCTGCCTGAAGTCACCACTGAAAAGAATGGTGATTCCTCCAAAGGGCTGATCTCTGCTGAGTAGATCACAAAGAGTATGATCTACAGTTTCAATAATATAATGATACTAAGAGGCAGCTTCATCCCAAATGATCAAAGAGGTCTGCTGAAGATGATAATAATGAGGATCATCTTTTTTGATATTGCAAGTGCTTTGCTCATGGCAAGGAATGGGGATCTTGAATCTGGAATGCACAGTATGACCAACAGGTAGGAGACAAGATGCAAGGCCAGTAGAGGCAACACATAAAACAATTTCTCCTCTGGCACGAACAGCAGAAGCAATGAGCTTGGATAGATAAGTCTTGCTATATCCACCACCACTATGAAGGAAGAAGGTAGACCCTTGAGCTTGAGTAACACTGTTCATGACTGCATGGTAAAGAGCAGTCTGCTGTGGATTCAAAGTAGCCAGTTCCCTTTGAACAAAATCTTGTAGCTTCTCTCTATCATAAGCTCTTTGATTATTGATCATCTAATTTCCCTCCTGATTAGCCCAGTTTCTCTGTGGCAAAGGCATATTTGCATAGTCCTGCAAGCACTTTCCATGCTTTCTAAGATCCTGAGCAATGAGATAGAGATCATAGTCATAGATCTGATCTTGAGTAGGATCTGGGATATGATGGTGATGGGTAAGCTGATAGTGAAGATCATCACAAAGACTCTGTTTTGTAGCTTCCCAGAGATGATGAGGATTCATAGGAGAGCAATGAATGAGGATGACAACAAATAGATGGCACAAATGAGAACCCATTCTAAAGTGAGCAGCCTCTTGAAGACATAAATAATAGCCACTCTGTCATTTTGGAGAAGACCATGAGCACAACATGCCTCCTTGAAGGATACATGAAGATGACCATTAACAGTATGAAGATCTTCATATGAGGTAGCACCTAGAGAAAATCAGTGATTAACAAAGGTTTCAAATATGAGTAGCCTTACCTTTGACCACAGTAAGCAATAGACAAAGATAGAAAGCCTCTCCAGCAGAAACAGGAATAGAGTACATGCAACCAATGATCTTGCTTTGTTGCCTAATCTTCCATATAGCTTCAGTCTTGTATCAGACAAACCTCTTTGGAAAGTTCTAATAGAGGTAGTTGTGGGCACCAGCAGCAATCAAGATAGGATTCTGGTTTGCCTTGAACCATCCAAGCAATTGAGTATCTTTGACATTGTTGACCAGATCACCCAGCTGAGCATTAGCACAAAAGACCACATTTTGTTTGTTAGGAAGATGGACATGGAGATGATAGATAGCAGGCCACTTCTTGTGCATAGGAAACTCAAAGATATTGTGGCAAGCCTGAGTAGAAGAGATGTATCTGGCATCAAGATAAGTCTTGATCTCATCAAGATAACCCTGTGCTTCAACTGTAGCCCTGTCAGGACCCTTGTAGATATATTTGTGGATGTATTTGACAGCCTTGATAGAGCCACAGACCTCCACATTGATATGGCAGTCAAATTCCACCAAGAGTTCTCTAGGATAAGGTCAACAACACTGTTATTAAAAGTGTTCTGCCTCTTTTGGACAGTTCTCCCATTGTTAGGGCGAGCATAATCAGGATAGCCATCCTCCTTGATGACAGTTTGGGCAGAGAAAGCCTTGGGAAAGCACTTCTTGCAAATATTATTCTCAAGACATCTTTCAGCAGAGCAAGATCCATGAAGCATGTATCTGGAGACAGCAGTATAAAGCTGAGGATGGATATCTGGATTAGGGAGTTGAGCTGAGATAACGGCATCTATCTGCTCTACAGAGTGGATCTTGTCTTATTGCTCTAAAAAGATCAAGTGGTGCATATGAGGAAGACCTCACTTCTGATATTCAATGGTATAGACCAATTCAGCCAGCTGACCACAGTAGCCATTTGTAATTTTCTTAAGCAGAGCCTGCTGTTTGCCATGAAAAACTCTGGCAACCAGATCAGGTCTGTCCACAGTACTCTGACCTATTAATGATTAAACATGTGTTGAAAAGAGAAAAAGAAGAAATATATACCAGGAAGAAGATTCTGAGTGATTTCAGATCAGGCTTCTTATATTCTCTGCATATGGCCAATGAATCCTGGAGAAGTTGCTGCATCTGGTGAGTACTACTCTTATGTATAGAGGGGAGAAGGATGTGCCCAACCTGGTTCATGTTTTGAGCTGGATCCTGATTCAAACAGTCTCTCAGCCCTTGATAGAGATCAGCTCTTAGTTTTGTCTGATTGTTGGTAGCCCAAGTAAGATTACACTGTTCAATAGAAGCCCAAGTATCACAGACCAACTATTGAAAGAGTCTACTACCCTTGAAAAGATTGGAAGGCTCTATCTGTGGAGAACATATATGGAGTCTATATGCATATCAGAGAAGTTGAGTAACTTTCTTTGAGCGATGATGTTGACCATGAGCTCTCTGCAAAGGAATATCCAGATGCCAGCCTTCTTCACCATGTGGAAAAAAGAGAACATAGTGAAGAGAAAGATAGGAGGGATGTAGGTTACTGATACAATGAAGATCACCATCTTGAAGATAAAGAACAATGTCATGACTTGATTGAATATTCTCTAAGCCATGACCAGGTACAATGGCAGATATTTCATCCACAGTAGAAAGGTTGTGTCTTCTGGGATCATTTCCTTGCTGAAGATGGAGTCTCATTCTCACATTATTATGCTGCTTAGGTGGTTTGGCCTATATGAAATAAAATCATAAGATTAATTAATGGATAGAAGAATAAATAAAAAACTAACCTGCATAATGTCATGGGCCTGCTTATAAAGAGAGGCATAAAGATGGACATTTCTGAGGGTGGTATGCAAGTCTAAAAGAATGCCAGCATTCAAGAGAGGATTCCTTTGAGCACACCTATTAGTTGCCTCCTGTGGATCATAAATATAGAGCCAAGCATATGAAGGCTGGAAATCATTGGGTAGCAGAAGAGCACCCATGAGATGATGAAGAGAGCCATGAATTCTGAAGGATAAAGACCCAGTGCCATGAATAGCCTGCTGATCAATCTGTACTCCTACAGAAGTGAAGGCCAGAGCATTGTTGTACTCTCTGATTTTCTTCTTGAAGTCCAAATGATCTTGAGGATCATCAAAAAGAACTTGAAGATTTTGTGGCCATTGCTGAATAGGAGGAAGAGTGACTTGTCCTTGGAGACAGTATATGCTAAAGCGAGGATTTCTAACATCAGAGCTGGTAAGTTTCTCTGAGATGAAATGGAGAGCATGGCAATTAGGGCATTGAATATTCATGGGACCAAGTGAATGGAGTTGTATGGGCTCAGTGTAGGGTCTTCCACCAGGAGGAATACAAATAGGTAAAGGTGCATTAGGCTCATCAGGATCATCAGAGCTTGAGGAAGAGCTGGAGTCATCAGAGTCACCATCAGAATCATCAGATTCAGAGGACTGAGGAGGTAGTCTTCTTATAGGCCTTAAAGGAGATGGAAGATCAGGATCAGGATCAGCAACTTGCTGTCTCTGTTGATCCTGCTCATAGTGCTCTGCAGAGTATGTATTGACTATACTCTCCAAGAGCCTGAAAAACCAAAGCCTAAGAGAGCTGTTGAACTTGTTGAATCTCCCTTTTCTCTTGATTTTGATGATTCTGTTCTTGTTGAAGTAGCAATTGATAATGCTCTTCTTGTAGCCTCTGATGCTCCAACTCCTGTTGCTGCATCATCCATTGCTGCAACTCCTGAAGTCTATAATTCTCTAACTCCTGCTGTTGTAAGACTTGTCTTTGTACCTCTAAGAATCTTAACCTCTCTGCCTGTTGTTGATCTAAAATATGCTGTTGCACATCAAAAAGCATTTGATTTCCTTGTTTCTGCTATTGTAACCTCATAGAATGGAGGTGTGCCTGTTTTTGCTGAGCCTGCTGGACCTGATAATGTCTTTTCTCACTAAAATTGATAACATATTGCTGAGGATGTTGTACAGAATTAGATCCAGTTGTTGTGGTAGCAGTGGTAGAAGATTGAATAGAGGAGTGATTATGCCTTTGATTATACCTTCTTTGATGAGTATTCTCAAATCCTGCAAGAAGGCGAGCAGTATAGTCTACTCTAGCATTCATTTAAGGTAGTGGTGGTGGTGGCATATTCATAGGAGGTGGGTAATGCATTTGATGTGGCATAGTAGGATATTGATATCCTGGAGCAGGTAAATGATGCTGAAATTTCTATATTAGCATGTTAAATACAGTATAAAAAATAACTTACAATTGAAGCAGGAGGTAAGTTTTGAACAGGTGGTTGTGGATAATAATTGGATAGAGGAGAGCCAGGCTCATGAAGATCACGCTGAGCTTGGTGAGCAGTACTTTGAGCATGCTGAGGTGAAGTAGAAGGAGAAAACCTAATAAAAATCAAAAATATTAATATTAGTTAGTCAAGCAATCATAGAAGAACTTACATTTCAAAAAAAAGAATAGAGATATAAAACTCTCTGAGATTCTAGAAGAGAGCCTTAAAATCTGTGAAAAAAAACTTAGGCTTAAAACCTAGAAACTCCAAAAATCAGCTCAAAATATCTGCAAAAAAAAACTCAGGCTCAATGCCTAAAAACTCCAAAAATCAGTGCAAAGTATCTGCAAAAAAACTCAGGCTCAATGTCTAAAAACTCCAAAAATCAGCCAAAGGTAGTTTAAGATGCACAAAGTCATCTTGTCTTATTCAGTGCTGAAAAGCTGCTATCAAACACAACCAAGGCAAAAGTATGACAAAGCTAAAGGTAAAACACCTGAGACACAGTAAATAAAAATGACAGATAAAAAACCCGTCAAGTTTTCTGCACCTAACACCTCTGCTTTGTAGTGCTATCAGAGGTTTCAGCCTAAATGGCTTTAACAACCAGCACACACAGAGTTGAATCTGTGAAGCTGGGTAGTAGAGACTTGATTGAGAATGCTAAAAGCAGAGTCCCAACATTTCTTTTTAAACTGTTGATTCTCACTTTTCAGCTACTGAAAGATAAGGCAAAGATTATCTGCCTAATCTTAAATCTAACTTTATGAGATCTATATAGCAGACCTCCAACGACCTGTATATGTTAGCCAGATTATCATCAAATACTTTTAAAAACTTATAGAAATATCTTAATATTATATCACTGTGATAAGATTAAACATATAAAACTTAATCTCAGAACTTACCCTTCATCACAGATTTGTGAAATCTTTGATAAATCTCTGAGGGATGAAACTGACAGAGAAAAAATCAGTTGGATACTATATTTGACATCAAACTTACCAAGAATGCAGAAAAAGAAAGATCTAATTTTCAATTTTCAATCAACAGATGAAATCTTGCAAATTTAGACTTACTTAGAGTACCAAAAAAGACAAATTGACAGAAATCTGCTATATTTAGTGGATTTACAATGTGTATTCAATATTAGACTTACTGAGGATGCAGGGGATGAAAAGTTGGCAAAAATCTATATTAATTTTCAATCAATAAATTGAATTCAGTGAATTTGCATATTTTTTTTTTAATATCAGACTCACTCAGGATCAAAAAAGCGATAGATATCTAACTATATTTAGTGGATTTCAACTGGTTATTTGACATTGGACTTACTGAGAGTGTGAGGGCTGAAATATTGACAAAGATCTCTTATCTATTTCAATCAATTGGTTAAATTTCGCAAATTTTGAGCGTTTCTTTGGCAATTTAAGGGCTATACTTACTGGATAATAGGTAATCCAAGTGTCTGATTGGTTTTCATAGGCTGGGAGAGTGGTAGAGTAAAGGTATTGTATTGTTGGATGAGAAGAGTGCAACAAAAAGTGGGTGCAAGTGTGATTACATAATCAGAGGCACATCTGTATGAATAGACAGTGGACTATGGTGAAGCAAGCCATGTGATTTTCTCATCCAAAAAAGGGTGAAATGTGGCACTTAGTCCACAGGCGAAAATAAGCAAAGATATGCAAAATAGTTGAAATGAGCATTAGGAATTTTTCACACTCCACCACTGCCTGTTAATTTTTTAGATCCAGTCTATTGTCAAACAGATTGAAAACTCCTCCATCTTTATCAAAATAAACATCTAATGGGGTTACCATAATATTCAGATCATACCGGAAAACTGATGGAAAGCAGCCTTCATTACCTCCTATGGCCTATTTGAACCAATGGTTGTGTTCTTTGAACTATGCAATTCACCTGCTACCTTCTAGGTCTTTATGAACAATGCTTTCACCAACTATCTGACTGAAGGATGATTGATCATTTACATGGGTGACCTAGAAATATACTCTTCAGACCTGAGAGAACACCAGGAAAGAACAATCAAAGTCCTAGAATGGCTAAGAAGCCTAGGGCTTAGGTGCAAGCTTCAGAAATGCATCTTCAACTCTTCCATCATGGACTACCTTGGCCTAACACTTAGACTTGGAGAACTGGCAATGGATGCCACCAAATTAAGGGCTATTGATGAATAGAAACCCCCCACAACAGTAAAAGTAGTCAGGTTTTTCCTAGAATTCTGCAATTTCTATCAAATTTATCTCAGACTTCGCCCAGCAAATAAACCCCCTAAACAAGTTGACTTGCAAAGAGACCCCCTGGATATGGGATAAAGAGGAGCAAAGAGCATTTGAAGACATGAAACTGGTCTTCTCATTATCTTCAGTGCTCCATCAATCCAACCCAGATCTCCCATATCATGTCATGACTGATGCCTACCTATCAGCCACAGGAGGGGTTCTTATGTAGAAAGACAAGAATGGAAATATGCATCCCTGTGCCTATCAATCCAGAACTCTCTCTAGTGCAGAGAGGAACTATGATATCTATGACAGAGAACTCCTGGCAGTCATTTATGCACTAGAAGACTGGAGACACCATCTCCCTGGTGCAAAGCACGTGGTTCAGATCCTTACTGATCATAAAAACCTTACTTACTTCTGGGCTTCTCACAAGCTGTCTAGGTGACATGCCAGATGGCAGATGTTTCTACAAGACTTTAACTTGTCCTTTACCCATGTCCCAGGAACTCATATGGGACCAGCAGATGCTCTATCATAAAGGGATGAAGTTCCCATTGAGGAAGATAACTCTGATGTCATCCTCCTACCTGACGACCTATTCTGCAGAATCCTAGACATTGCTTTGATGGATAAAATCTCCCAATCTATCCCCGAAGATCCATTTGTTCTTACAGCACTCAAAAAGATGTATGAAGACACTCCCCCCCACTCCCCAGAATCAAGACATCTGACTGGATGTTTACAATGGAGAACTTCACTTCCAAGGTTGACTCTATATTTCTGAAGAAGCATGACAGAATCTGGTCCAGGAACTATATTACTCACAGGCTGTCAGGCATATGGGACCTTCAGAATCCTTGCAGTTATGGAAAAAGATTACTGGTGGCCAGAAATATCCACTTTCCTATGATAATTCATTGTAGGATGTGCCACCTGTCAAGCAAATAAGGCCAATACCCATCCCACTATTTCCCCACTCTACCCACTTGTATCCACCACAACTCACCTGTTTTAACAGATCTCTGTTGATCTTATCTCTGGTCTTCCCCTGGTAAATGGTCTTGATTGTGTTATGATCATGGTTGACCATGGTCTTTCAAAGGAGGTAATTTTCTGCCCTTGCTCAAAATCCATCAATGCAATGGGCATTGCTCAACTCTTTTTTGATCATGTGTTCAAATGTTTTGATCTATATAATAAAGTCATCTCAGATAGAGGTCCTCAATTTGCCTCAGTTTTTTCCAGGGAACCAGCTCACTTCTTGCAGTTTGATGTCGCCCTATCATCAGTATATCACTCTCAAACTAATGGCGAAACAGAATGGATGAATCAGGAACTGGAAACCTACCTTTGAATCTTTTGCAATGGATCACTGAATCAATGAACCTCATTACTTCCTCTGGCCAAATTTCATCACAATGCTGCTGTCCATTCAGTAACTCAGATATCACTGTTTGAGTTAATCTTAGGCTATCAACCCTGAGCCTACTCACCAATTGGAAAGACTTTCATTCTGGAATTAGAAAATTGACTTTCCCAATTAGAAAAAGCACAAAAAGAAGCCTTGGCAGCTCATGATTGAAGTTGGATGTTTATGGAAAGGTGGAAGAAGTCCTCATTCTCACCATGGAAAGTCAGAGACAAAGTATGACTTGAAGCAACCAATCTCAAAACCTCCTATCCCACCCGAAAATTTGCTCCCAAAAGGGAAGAACCATTCAAAATAGAGAAAGTCCCCTTATAAACTCCAACTACTCCCTATCTGGAAGATACACAATGTATTCCATGCCAGGTTACTCTCTCCCTTCTCTGAAATATGGGAATGCAGCCCCAAATTTGTAAAACTCCCCTCAGAACTTGTAGACAGTAAAGAGGAGTGGGAAATTGACAAGATCATTGACCATAGGGGATGGACTGGCCAAAAGCAGTTCTGGATTAGATGAAAAGAGTATGGGTTAGGCGATGACACCTGGGAAAAGGAGATCAATCTATATAATGCCCTGGAACTCCTCGAGACTTATAAACACTCCAGAAAACTCTGAATCTCACTCCCCCCCCCAAATTTCCTCATCTACTCAAGCTTCCGAACATTCATTTGGCTCTTACCATGAAGTATCTAAGATACTCTCCTTGCCCAAACTCCCCTTCAACAGTGGGAGCTTTGTCCCTGAACTATCAGCTTTCTGACTCCACTGCCTGCCCATTTCCCAGCACAACACCCTCCTTGTGGCCATCCTGGAATGCTCAGGACTATTTCACCTCCTTACATCCTACCCCCTATACAACAAGGCCCCCATCCTCTGACCCATCCTGGGGTTATTCCACTGCACCTCAATCACAGTCAGACTTAACTGTGAGAGAAATAGAATATCCCCCCCTTCTGAGTCCTTCAACTATGCTATCAAACATGCCCTCATGGAATCCAGAGCCCAGGCCCTTCAACTTCTCTGCAACATGGAAATCCTTAAAATCATTAACATCTTTCCTTGCTCCTCACTTTCTCCCTATCTCCACCCTGTCCTTTTGTCCCTCACCATCCCCCAGGCAGATGAATATTACCACACCACCATTTTTGATAAATCTCACTTTGAGCAATCACAATTGATTTTGATGCCAAAGATCTCAGTGGTAGTCTCCAGATTGTGCAGCTTGAAATGCTTGCGCAGATCTTCAATAGCAGTCTTCATGGCATCAATAGACTTTGAAGCAAAGGTCATGTTGCCCACAAAGACAGGCAGAATGATCCAGACATCACCTCAAGTATATACATAGACAGCTGCATCTAAGTAAGTCTGAGTGTAAAGTGTTAGAATCACTTTTACAATCTGCACTTTCAAAACTGTTTACTTAGTCTAGTGGTGCACTATTTACAGTTGTTGTACTTGTGAATGTAGCTGGGAATTTACAGTCTTTGTCTCTCAGTTTGTGACAGATATGTCTAGTTAGCTTTACTCTAATTCATTAGTCTCTGACTGTGAGCTTCAGATATGATTTACCAGCTGTTAATAGGTTATGAGCCCTGCACTCTAGTAGCAACATCTTCACTGCTACTCCTTTCATGAAAATAATCCAAACTCCACCTATTTGCTCTGTTTCTCATCTCATCACTGTCATGTTAACAGCTGGAACCACACAGCTGGGGTCCACTATCAGAAACTAAGAAATTGAAGTATAGTAATGTCAACATACCTGGAGTCCACTGTCAACATACCTGGAGTCCACTGTCAGAAACTAAGGAGCACTGACAGTGAAACTCTGACTACATAAGACACACAGAAAATAACTGTAAACAACTGAAAAGGAATGACTACCAAATAGATTAAGTCCAATGTCATGTAATAAGATCTAATAAGAAGCAAAGTAAGTGTGAGTGCACAATCACCATGTCTAACACATTCTTCCTGAGCAAATTACTGCTATGTTGAAAGAATCCGGCTTGGCTATGGCTTTCTGGGGTAAGGCACTTGTTGCACTCATCCATGTCTGGAATAGATGCCCTACAGTTTCTGTGGACAATGCAATACCTTATGAACTGTGACATGACTGCAAACTTGATGTTTCCCACTTTTGGGTATGGAGATGAACTGCTTATGTTCACATTCCAACAGACAACCATGATGTTTTGCATCCATATAATGAGAAATGTGTCTTCATTGGCTATCATGATGGCTACATAGGTTGGAAGTTCTACAATCTAACTACAAAGTACACATTGATCTCAGAAAGGGCTGATTTCGACAAAAGAAGTACTTTTTCTTCTGTGACTACTCTTAACGGTCAGTTGGGCATCACTAATGCACCTATTCAACTCACTTCATACAATCTCATTCCTTATCAACCACCCACTCTTCTGTTGGAAATCAAATGCAACTTGAGTAAAGAGTGACTTTACAGAGAATTGAACTCTAGACCATCTGAAAACATACCAGCAGCTCTAACCACTGAGCTACTAGGCCATTATGGTTCAATTCTGATTCCAACAATGAAAGGAAGGTGATGGGAACTAATGAAAAATGAAGGCACTGCCAGTATGCCTACTATTTGCTTCAAAGGGTGAAGAAGTACTATAAGTCAAAGAAAGGCAACAATTGGGAGAAGAAGGCTGATTAGGTGAATTCGATGGGTATTACCCCAGAGGAGCCAGTAAAATGCACTGGAAATGCAAGTTTTTGTTTCAGTGACTTCTGACCAATTTGGGCCACTCAAGACCAATGCTGATTATAATTGAAATGCAGACTCAGGCACCACTTCTCATATGACACATTATCATTGGCTGTGCAACTATGCACTAAAACGTGTCCCAATCAAGCTTGCCAACAACACTATTGTCTACTCTGCTGGGGTTGGATCTATGGTGTTCAACCCAGTCATAGTATCATATCCCTAACTCTAACCCTCATCTACGACCACCTGGTCTCTCCTCTGAAACTCCCTTCATGAACTCCAGTGTGTTCTCATGCATCTTACCCCATGTTCCCTCTGGTCCTGATTTTTTCTTCTTTGATTTATTTATGTACTTTATCTATTTACATTATCTCCTTGTTCTCCTTTTGTCTTAGTATCGCACTGCACCTATCTCCAATCCTGTGCTCACACAGCTCCAGCTCAGTTTCCTTCATGTAAATAGCTTCATACTCTGGCCCTTGGTTTCCTCCCTTCCATATATAGCCTCTGTACTCTGAAACACTCTCAAGTAACAATAAAGAGGACAGTAGAAATAGACTGCCTGGGCCTTCTGATGAGGAGATACTTGGGTAAGAGGAAAACTCCAAGTTATCAAAGCTGGGGAGCCAGCCTTGACGACCCGGGGGTTTATATACTATTCTAAGGTATGTACATGTTTGGTCTATTTCTATAAAGAGCCATCGTACCATGATAAGGAGTAAATACATGATTGGTCTAAGAAGCATAAGCATGAGGCCACCATGAGGTGTGGCGGAATGGAAGAGAAGCATATAAAACATAGAAGTGTACCATGCTGTCCACATGAGGTGTGGCAGCTAATTAAAGAAGTTTAATAAAGAGGAATGGAAGTGCATCGCCTTGTGCTTGCACTGAAACGCGTGTTAGATAAATGAGAGGGTTCTTCCCTGACACGTGTTATGCCATGAGGCACAAGTCTAGACTGCTTTGTAAGCAGTCACGTGATACTTTTAGTGTTTGAAACGACAAGTATTGTTCTCCTTGGTGTGAGAACATATTGCCATAAAGAGTAGGTTGAGAGTTCGACTCCCTCCTAGGGCAAATAATAGATCCCAGTGACTAGGATTCGTAACATACTCCATATATAAACTCCTGTCATCTGTACCTTTATACCTCAGCTAGTTATCAAATTAGACACCTTCAGTCCTCCTATTGTCTTTGTCTTGATCTCCTTCATCTCCAATCCTCCGAAATCTAGGACACTTAGAAAGTCTCAACAAGAGCACAGCACCCCACTCCAAGTCGCTGAAGCCAAAGTCCCATTGTAACCAACAACTCCAGAGTTACCCAGAGCTGTTCTGGACCTCCTGTCCATGGTCTTAACACATAGATGGGAAGAGAATGCAAGTGGTCAAGTTTTCAAATGTGCTACATGTCCCACAACTCCGAAATAACCTCCTCACTGTGTTATATTTTTTCAATGGAGGATGATGTTAACAGCTGGAACCACACAGCTGGAGTCCACTGTCAGAAACTATGTATTGAAGTGTAGTAATGTCGACATACCTGGAGTCCACTGTCAGAAACTAAGAAGCACTGACAGTGAAACTCTGACTACATAAGAGAGAGACGAAATATGTGTAAACAACTGAAAGGGGATGACTACCTAATGGGTCAAGTCTGATGTCATGTAGTAAGATGTAATCAGAAGCAAAGTAAGTGTGAGTGCACAATCACCATGTCTAACAGATGAGTGGATGGCAGTGACAAGATGAGGAACAGAGCGAATGGGAGAGGTTTGGATTATTTTCATTGAAGCAGTAGCAGTGAAGATGTTGTGACTAAAGCACAGGGCTCATAGCCTATTAGCAGCTGGAATATCACAGCTGAAGCTCACAGTTAGAAACTAATGAATTAGAGTGAAGCTAACTAGATATACCTGGAGCTCACAGTGAGAAACTGAGAGGTGAAGACTTTGAGCTCCCAGCTACATCTGAACAACTACAACAACTGTAAATAGAGCACCACTAACATGACTAAGTAAACAGTCCTCAAAGTGCAGACTACCAAAGCAATTCTAAAATAAAGAGAGGAAAACTATCCAAAGTGTTTGAGAGTGACAGGAATCGAGTTAACGTGCCTGGAGCGCAAGGCTCATAACCTATTAACAGCTGGAACCACACAGCTGGAGTCCACTGTCAGAAACTAAGAAATTGGAGTATAGTAATGTCAACATACCTGGAGTCCACTGTCAGAAACTAAGGAGCACAGACAGTGAGACTCTGACTACATAAGACACAAAGGAAATAAGTGCAAACAAACAAATGGGGAATACTCTCAAATGGACCAAGTCCAATGTCATGTAGTAAGATGTAATCAAAAGCAAAGTAAGTGTAAGTGCACAATCACCATGTCTAACACTATCCCCTGATTGTGCATCTCTGTGTGAAGAAAATAATATAAGAAAGAAGAGGAAAACAAAATTAGCTACTCTCAAATGATGCAAATCCAAGTATAGAACAGAAATGCTGCACTTTGACTCTGGCAAGTGCTTTCATGAGTAGATCAGCACACATATCACCAGTTGGAATGAAACTTGGTGAAATGAGCTCTTTCTCCACCACATCTCATAGCCAGTATCAGCGCAAATCTAAGTGCTTCATCCTTCCATGGTGCTCTGGATGTTTGGCAACCTGTATAGCGGACTGGTTGTCCATATGAAGTGTTGAAGCTGTCTTTACCTCGAAGCCAAGTTCCACTAACAGTTTGCACATCCAGATGATCTCCTTGCCAGCAGCCTCACATGCTGAGATGTACAGTTATCCACTATCTGTTAACAGCTGGAACCACACAGCTGGAGTCCACTGTCAGAAACTATGTATTGAAGTGTAGTAATGTTGACATACCTGGAGTCCACTGTCAGAAACTGAAGAGCACTGACTGTTACGATTCACTTATACCCCTACTCTTTTCCCTTCACCCTTAACCTAGCTTCTCTACAGACATTGCTCTCGCTGTTCGAGTCCCGCTTGAGTCACTTTACTATTCCCCTTTTTCCTTATCATCGCTTACATATTTAGCGTGACTCATCCGCAGTATCCGCAGCTGTACTGCTACTGTTATCTCTGACTCGCTCTCCTTCTTCGCGATTTCATCGCATTCTATAGTCGAGTCATCTCCTTTACGCTCCGCTTCATTCTCTCTCGACTCGCGTATATAAACCTCGATACCCTTGATGTATTCCCCAAGTTAGACCTACCCGAATCTACCTTGATCATCGATTCCTCTCAGGCCCCTTGTCCTCGCCTTGCTACCAAGAAGGCATTCCCCTCATCCCCTTCGTTGTCGCTCCCCCATAGCGACTCCTTCGTCCCTGTGTCACAACATATGTTGACCAGGTCAACAGCTCACGACATACTGTTGAGGCTGAGGATAGCGGATCGCCTGTCTATCAAACCCCTGCCATGTCAGCTGAATAGCGACGTTAACGTCCCCTCGTCACTCGGGTCTACGCCTGAGCGTAACAAAAGGTCTAACTTGCTCTTCACTGGGCAAGCCTCGCCTTAGCCCACCATTCATCCCTATCGTCCACCGAACCCTAGACCCTCTCTAGGCCCTCGTCGCTATCGCGAACCCTCTCCGTCCCCCTCGGAACACTCCTCGGCCTTGCAAGAAGAGGTACCCACTGACGACGACATTGTTGTATCCCCAGAAGATCACGAAGATCTTACCCTTGCCCACGCCCTCTCGTCCTTGTTGGTGATCCCACGAGCCCCCACACCCCCATCGCCCACACCGATCAGTAGATCGAACCCCTTCGCCCCACCGCCACCCATGTCCCACACTACCACCACCCCATTGTCGGTGAAACCCACCGAACTTCGCCTCAGAGTCCCCGAAGACTTTGATGGATCCTACGAGCGTGCCATGCCCTGGTACTACTCCGTCATGGCCTACCTCATTGTCAACAGCGAGGTATACAACACCGACCAGAAGAAGGTTGCCTATGCCCTCTCCTTCATGAAGAGAGGGTCAGCACTCACCTGGGCTGACACCTATCGGCGAAAGGCTATCAATGCCGCCACCTTTGGAACTCTCGACGAGTTCACCAAAGCATTCAAGGTCTCCTTCGAACGACACAACGTCTCGGACAACGCCATCCACTGGCTGTCCACCCACCACTGCACGGCCTCGAAAGGCCAACCCCTCGCCACTGCCCTCAACACCTACATCGTGGACTTCCGCAACCATGTCGCCAACTCTGGCATCAAGGATGAGAACGTCCTCATCAATTTCTTTGCCAACGGCATCCCCGCCCCCCTCATGAAGCGAATCTTCGCTATGGACACTCCCCCACCACCATCGACTCTTTGTACGATAAAGCCATACACTTCCAAACCCAATGGGAACGCGCCCAGGCCATCTCAGGCAAAAACCCAAAGACCGAGTACCAGTCTTACTCAAACCCCACCCCCCGCCCCAAAGACCCAAACGCCATGGACGTTGATGCGGTCACCACCCCCCGCCCCCCCAAACTCACCGACGAAGAGCGACAACGCTGCTTCAGAGAAGGCCACTGCTTACGCTGCTGAAAGAAAGGCCACAATTCCAAGGCCTGCCACACCTACACCTCCCCTCCCACCCCTCGCACCTCCCGCATCGAAGAAGTCAAGGAAGAAGACGAATCGGTGCTCGGATTAAACAACATCGCCGCCCTCCCGGGTTTTTAGATGGAGGACCTTGTTCGACGCAAGGTTCCTCCTCCCCCTCCCCTAAACGTACGCATGTAAAAGTATCTACCCTGCCTGGAACAATGAAGCTCCCCATTCAACTCATCGTTCCATCGCATACGTTTAAAGTCGTCGACACCACTGCCCTAATCGACTCCGGAGCCGACATCTCCTGTATCAATTGGGACTTCGTGCGAAAGCACAAACTCCCCACCACCCGCCTCCCCTGCCCCCTCAATGTCCGCAGCGTCACCCAAGACCCCACCATCCAAGGAGGAGTTAAGTTCTCCACGGAACTCTTTATCCACGTCAAAGGTCTCGCTCACAAAGTGACCTTCTATGTCATGAACTGCAGGACAACCAATGTCATCCTTGGACTTCCCTGGCTCAAGGCCACCAACCCCTCCATCGACTGGTCTAACCAGACCATTTCCATTGCCAAATCCACGGATCAGTTGAAACTCCTCCACTCTCTTCACTCCGCCGACGCCAAACGCCATGACTCCTATTTCCACTCCCTTCTCCCTAACGACTCCCCCAAAATCCGACATGTCAACATCGCCCCCGATCACCGCCACCTCCCCAGCTTCCTCAAAGACGAATCCATTGAGGAATTCAGCTCCGTCCCCACCCCCTACGCCACCGTGAACAGAGTCTTTTGCAGTGATTCCCGCTTCATCATCTCTGGACCTGCCAACCTCATTGGCAAGGTCAACACCTCCATGGAACTCGCCGCCAACGCTGAAAAGACAAAACCGAAACAGGTTTTACTCTCCGAGTACGCCGACTACGCCTCAGTCTTCTCCAAAGAGGCCACTGAACACGTTCCCCCCTCTCACCCCTATGATCACGAGATCAATCTCGATGCCTCCTTCACCCCCAAGATCGGGAAAGTATACCCCTTGTCCCCTGATGAACGACAAGCCACCGAAACGTTCATCGAAGAGAATCTCGCGGCTGGAAAGATCTGCCCTTCCAAGTCCCCCCAAGCCTCTCCGTTCTTCTTTGTCAAAAAGAAAGACGGCGGCCTCCGCCCCTGCCAAGACTATCGGTACCTGAATGAACACACCATTCAGGACGCCTACCCCCTCCCCCTCATCTCCAACCTCATTGACAAGCTCAAAGATGCGAAGCTTTTTACCAAGTTTGACGTCTGATGGGGCTACAACAACATCCGTATCAAAGACGGACATCAATGGAAGGCCACCTTCGTCACTCACAAGGGCCTCTTCGAACCCACGGTCATGTTCTTCGGACTGACCAACTCCCCAGCAACCTTTCAGCGGTTCATGAACGACTCATTCCGAGACATGATCGCCGAAGGTTGGCTCGTCATCTACATGGATGACCTCCTCATCTACTCCCCCACCGAAGAACTCCACGTCAAACGTACCCGACGCGTTCTCCAACGCATGCAGGAACTCGACCTGCACCTCAAACTCGAGAAATGTCGCTTCGGGGTGACTGAAGTCGACTACCTTGGAATGATTGTGAAACCCAGTCAACTCACCATGGACCCTGTCAAGCTTGACGGTGTTACGCTCAGGTGTAGATCCGAGTGACAAGGGGCGAGGGGACGTTAACGTCGCTATTCAGCTGACGTGGCAGGGGTTTGATAGACGGGCGATCCGCTATCCTCAGCCTCAACGGTATGTCGTGAGCTGTTGACCTGGTCAACGTATGTTGTGACTCAGGGACAAAGGAGTCGCTATGGGGGAGCGACAACAAAGGGGACGAGGGGAGCGCCTATTTGGTGGCAAGGCGAGGACAAGGGGGGGCCCAAGAGGAATCAATGATCAAGGTAGATTCGGGTAGGTCTAACTTGGGGAATACATCGAGGGTATTGAGAGGTTTATATAGGCGAGTCAAGAGAGAATCAAGCGGAGCATAAAAGGGATGACTCGACTGTGGAATGCGATGGAATCGCGAAGAAAGGAAGTGAGTCAGAGATAGTGGTATCAATACAACTGCGGATACTGTGGAGGAGTCACGCTAAATAGGTAAGCGATGATAAGGGAAGAAAGGGGAATAATAAAGTGGCTCAGGCGGGACTCGAACAGCGAGAGCAATGTCTGTTAGGGAAACTGGGGTAAGAGTGAAGAGAGAAGAGTAGGGGTATACGCGAATTGTAACATTACCCCCCGATTAAGGGTCAAGTCCATGACGAAGACTAGAAGTCACCGTAACCAGAACCGGCGTCGTTAAAGTCTGCCTCCATAGAGACGAAGGGGTCCATGTTGGGGGAGCAGGAGCGGGCGGGTCGTCTAGTGACGGGTGATTGTCAAGCCCAAGAGAATGGGAGACGACGTGGGGCCCGGTGGTAGGATTCCTGGGAGGAGGATCCAGACGAGGACGAGGGGGGGAGGACGGGGGAGCGACGAGGCCACGAGGGGCACGAGAATTGTTGATGACCTGGGGCATACTCCTTGCACTTGTTGCACTGGTAACAAGGGCAATTGATACGAATATGTCCCACTGTGTGACAATGGAAGCACTGGAGAGTAGCATGGGGGTGGGGGGAAGGGGCTCGTGGGGGGTCGAAGTGGGAGAGGATGTGCAGCTCCGTCTCATTGAGGGGGGAGGATGACGCGGAGATGGGGGGGGTTTCTGGTGCGGTGGTGAAGGTGGACGGGGAGGGGTAACAGAGATGAGAGTCCACCTCAGCGACAAAGGCTAGCATATCGCATTGGTACATGGTCTGGACGATGTGATTCTCCAGAGTTCTGAGGACGTGGGCGAGGTGGGAGCAGTACACGGCAGTTTCGGCCGAGGCGGTGGGGGTGGAGGTGGTGAGGAGGATACGTGACATAGAAAGGAAGGTTTTGTAGAGGTGGGTAAAGGTGGAGTTCGGCTCCATGGTGTCCAGAAGGGCACGAGAGAGGGGGAGGCGATGCAGTTGGTAGACCATAGCATCGACCAGGTCTTGGTCGAGAGGAAAAGGGTGGGTGGGGAAGGACAATGGGGGGTGGTTGACCGGGGCACGCCGACTGGAGAGTCTGTCGATGAGGGGGACGGGGGAAGCAGGGGAGGACCAGGTGTATCTGGCCCAGACGTCGTCAGAGGGGACAGAGGGGGAGACGGGGGGTTCGTAATTAGGGTCCAGTTGGTCCTGGGCGTTGGCGGTGGACGACCAGCCGGTTTCGACGAAGTCAGAGGAGTTGTCGGAGGTGGGGGTGGTGGGGATAGACATGATGGATGCGATGGTTTGGAGGGGAGAGAGACCGTGACGTTGTTTATATCCGTTCAGGATATCTGTGGAGTTCCATAGGTTCCGTTCGGGTTCCCAGGAGTCTTCTTCTGCGGAATACCCTTTCCATCAGATCAGGTATTGCCAGGCCGTTGAGGACCTGCGGTGTTTGATGATCTTTTCGATCTCGTATTCTTCCTGGCCATCAATAAGGTCAGGTGGGGGTGCTGGGAAATTAGGGCCGTGTACGTGGTTTTTGCGATAGGGCGATAGGAGGGAGGCATGGAAGACAGGGTGTATCTTCCAGGTACGGGGGAGGCGGAGTTTGTACGTCAGGGGGGAGAGGATCTCGGTGATAGTAAAGGAGCCTTCGCGTTTTGATGCGAATTTGGGGTTGACGACGAGGCGTTTGAGGTTCCTGGCTTCGAGCCAGACTTGGTCTCCTTTGGTGAAGGGGGAGAAGGGTTTCTTGAAGCGAGCGGCCATAGTTTGTCTGGCGAGCTCGTGTGCAGTGAGGGCTTCGTTGCGGGCGGCAGTGAGGGAGCAGAGGCACTCTTCAAGGGCGGGGATCTTTGATTGGGCGAAGATTTCTGGGAGTGCTTGGGGTTCGTATCCCATCATGAGATAGAACGGGGATTGGCTGGTGACAGAGTGGGGGCGGTGATTGTGGGCGAATTCGGCGTGGGGGATTAGGTCGGACCAGGAAGACGGGTTGCTTCCGCAGAAGATACGGAGATAAGTTTCAATCTCCTGGTTGACTCATTCGGTTTCGCCGTCCGTTTGGGGATGGTAGGCGGTGGAGAGGGCAAGGGAGTATCCGAGGAGTCGGGAGAGCTCCTCAGGCGGGACTCGAACAGCGAGAGCAATGTCTGTTAGGGAAACTGGGGTAAGAGTGAAGAGAGAAGAGTAGGGGTATACACGAATTGTAACAGACGGGATCGCATCCTGGCCTACCCCTGAAAAGCTCAAGGACGTTCGATCGTTCCTAGGCTTTGCCAACTTCTACCGCCGGTTCATTCCGGACTACTCCTCCATCGCCCGCCCCTTGATTGACCTGACCAAGAAGGACACCCCTTGGGAATGGTCCCCCCCTCTGCACCACAGCCTTCACCTGGCTGAAACATCTCTTCATGAAGGAACCGGTCCTTCAACTCCCCGACACCTCCGCTCCCTTCGCCATCGCCACTGATGCCTCCAAATATGCATCCGGTGGCATCCTCCTCCAAACCGATACCAACGGCGATTGGCATCCATGCTCCTATATCTCTCAGTCCTTCAGCCCGGCTGAGAGAAATTATGACATCTATGATCGCGAACTCCTCGCGATCATCCGCGCTCTCCGATCCTGGAGACAATACCTCCATGGCTCCCCCCATCCTGTCCAGGTCTTCACCGACCACAAAAACCTCACGTATTTCCGATCGGCCCAAAACCTCAATCGTCGTCAGGCCCGCTGGCTTTTAGACCTTGCGGACTATGACCTCAAGCTCTCTCATGTCCCCAGCAAATCCCTCACCAGTCCCAATGCCCTCTCCTGCCACCCCGACCTCGTCTCTGACGAAGACGACAACTCCGGAGTAACCCTCCTCCCCCAATCCCTCTTCATCAATCTCATCGACACCGTCTTCTCTGAGCGTATTTCTGACGCCTCCAAACGAGACTCAGTCGTCCAGGATTTCCTCCAAATCCTCCCCGGCCCCAACAGCTCTGTCGACCACGCTTCCCCCCTCCACCTTCGCAAACGTCTCGCCGATTGGCGTTACGACAACGGTGTCCTCACCTTCCAAGGACGGACTTACATCCCCGCTGATGACGCACTCCGTTGTGCCGTTCTACAACGGTGTCATGACCACAAAACTGCCGGACACCCCGGCTACCTCAAAACTCGCCAACTCATCTCCTCCGAGTTCTACTGGCCCGGCCTCGCCCAATACGTCCGAAAATACGTCGAAGGCTGCGCAGTTTGCCAACAAAACAAGGCGAACACCCACCCCACATCCCCCCCCCTCCTCCCCATCAAATCCACCTGCACCCGCCCCTTCTAACAAATCTCCTGTGACCTCATCACCGATCTCCCCCTTTCGGACGGCTGTGATACTTTACTGGTCATAGTAGACCATGGCCTTACGAAGGGGGTGATTCTCTGTCCCACCAGGAAAACCATCACTGCTGAAGGGGTCGCCAACCTCTTTTTCCTCACTGTGTTCCGCCGCTTCAGCCTCTACGACAAGATCATCTCTGATCGAGGACCGCAGTTTGCCTCTTCCTTCGCCAAGGAGCTCTCCCGACTCCTCGGTTATTCCCTCGCCCTCTCCACCGCCTACCATCCCCAAACTGACGGTGAAACCGAACGAGTCAACCAGGAGATCGAAACGTATCTCCGCATCTTCTGCGAGAGCAACCCATCCTCCTGGTCCGACTTAATCCCTCACGCCGAATTTGCCCACAATCACCACCCCCACTCTGTCACCGGCCAATCCCCGTTCTATCTCATGATGGGATACGAACCCCAAGCACTCCCAGAAATCTTCGCCCAATCAAAGATCCCCGCCCTTGAAGAGTGCCTCCGCTCCCTCACTGCCGCCCGCAATGAAGCCCTCGCTGCACACGAGCTCGCCAGACAAACTATGGCCGCTCGCTCCAAGAAACCCTTCTCCC
>JBBPML010000378.1:0-24363 GCA_038090275.1 Austroboletus novae-zelandiae | reverse complement strand
ATCAGGGAGGTGGCGGTGAGGAAAGCGTTGTTAGAGCGACGCAGGAAAGCAAAAGCGGTGGAAAGTCGCCAGGACGATCATCTAACCATGCGCAGCGGTGATGATCGTGGGTAGCACGACGACCTCCGACTTTGGCAGATTTCTTCTGTCCAATTTCGATTTGATAGGTGTCTTGGAATGTTACGAGCGCTTTCGGGTGGCGGAGAAACGACGTCATAGAAAGCAGCTTTTCGGGCTCCGACGTCGAAGTGCCTTATATGCTTGATCCTCGCGATCAAGCATCTTGCCCTCGCTCTTCGACGTCGGCTCGCTGCTGGTAGTTCCATTCGCTCAGTTTTTCGCTCCCCCCAATCATGCCTCCTCGTACTCGTGCTCGGGCAGCTCCTGTGGAGCATACATCCTCCCCCCCTCCGGAGTCGGAGCTTTGGATTCCAGCAGTCCCTGCCCCGTCGCATGACGCTGGGGTCACCACCTCCCCTATCCCTACCAGAGGTGCCTCTCCTACCCCTTCTCTTCAAGATGTTGCTGCGGCTGCAGAGTTCGTTCCGCAAGTGGTTCTCCAGCCCCCCTCTGAAGAGGATGTGGGCTCCATCTCTCTCCTTACACCTGTGTGTCCTGTGGTGGTTACCCACCCCCTCTCTGATGGTGCACTTGCAGCGGCCTCAGCTCCCCAGCCGAAAAAACGTCGCAAACAGGTGTCCCCTATCCACTCCTTGCCAGGGGTTCCAGGGGGCACTGGTTTTACCCTGCGTATTCCTGCGTGCCCGCAAATTCCCTCAGTCTTGAATGCCCCTGCCCCTTTGGCTCCTCCCTCCCCTGTGCCGGGGCTTGATGCAGAGCTGTTGCACTCCTTGCTGGAGGTGGTGTCATCTTCAGCGGAAGCTCAGCAAACTCAATCCAACCTGGGGGCTCTATGCGAGGCCCTTTCGGCTCTCGTGCCAGGTGGCACGGTGGCTCCACCACTGCCCAATGTCACCCCAGCACTTGGTAGGTTGTCCCTAGCCTTTGCCTGGCCTCCCTTCTGCCTGGCTGGCATAGTGGCATTTACACCGCCCCCTGCCTGCCTTGTTTTTTCCTTGTGCCTTCCTGGCTCCCTTTCCTAGCCTTTTCTGTGCATGCTGCCTTTTTCCCATACCTGCATGTATGTATGCACACACTTTCCCTAGTTTTTTTCCTTAGTTTTTTCCTTCAGGCCTTTTCTTGCCTAATGTGGTCCTTTTGCTCATTGCAAGGGCTAACAGCTTCTCTCTCCAAGATCTTCCAGATCCCAATGCCTGCACCTTGTTGCCAGGTTTCCAGCTCTCTTTTGTTGCTTCATCCATTGTCCGTTCTGTACCTAGCAATCCTATTCTTTTGGATGGTCATGATTTGGCCTTTCTGACCAAAGTCATTTTGGTCATGAAGGCAAATTGGTTGATGCACATTCCCCTTAATGCCTTGACAACATCTGCCCTGCTAGCTGTGGCCTCATCCTCGAAAGACAAGGATGATGCATATCAGAATGTTGCTATTGGAGAGGACAGTCTCCGGATTGTGCCTCCCAAGTTGAGTGAGAAAGACGAGCTGCTCATGTCCTGCCAGGATTGGTTGCATGCTCACCCATGCCTGGTGGCTGTTGAAAGAAAAGCGATCACGTGTTTGTGTGAACCATATCACATGACATCGGACACATGTGACTTAATCACATGGATGATCACATGCTTCTTAAGACACAGTATGAGTCTGGACACAGTCTAGAGTCGTCTTATCAAGATAAAGATCTAAGATTGGTCTAGAATCATCTTATCTCTTATCTATGATGTCATAAGAGTCTGGAACACTCCAGAACACTCTTATCTTGTTATCTGTTATCTTGTGTCATCATAAATGACAGATAATCCTATCAACCAATAGGATATGATCCACTTATCATGAATTACTCATGATGACTGCAGATGACTCAGTCGAAATGAGTCATATCTGACTCATGCTGACTGATGGCTATTGGTCCCACCAATAGCCTTTATCTCTCTTATCTAGTGTATGCGTCACCCCTCTAGATTAGGCAATATGTACATGGTCTGTGCGCATATCCTATACATATATAAACCCCAGACTTCTGGAGGATAAATCCCTAGAGTCAGCAATACAGTCTTCACTCGGACTACTCCTACTCTACTATCTTCAAGTCCCCTCAGTAACCTCAGAGACAAAGGGTGAGTATTTCCCTCACTCAGTTCTTACATCTTCCTCGCTGTGGACTCTGCTCCTGGGTTAGCCTAGAAGGCAGAATTGACACTGCTTTCTTCAGTGGCATGTATCTGCAAACATCTGCTGTCTTATGGGGAGGCAGTGGCGGACATGTGGCAGCGGCATTTCGCTGGCATGTTCTCCCACCTGGATTTTTTCAAAAATTTCCCACTTTACCTGCAATATGTCATCTTTCTTCATTGCCAGTATGTCACCAACACTTCCTTCGATCCCTCCACCTGGCAATCAAGGGTCTGGGACCAAATCGTAGATGGTGCCAGGCTGAAAGGTACCAATTCAGCAGTCCCTCTTCCCTTGCCCCCAGCAGCCTCCTTCTCATCCTCGGCTGCTCCAAGTATGGCATATTCTCTGCCATGGTTGGCTTTGAGCCACAGTTCATCCTCCTTTCAACGGGGTATGGGCTCTTCCTTTCAGGGGAACAACACCTTTCGTTGCATCTTCTGTGGCAGTGCTGTTACGCTCAGGTATAGACCTGAGTGACGAGGGGCGAGGGGACGTTAACGTCGCTATTCAGCTGACGTGGCAAGGGTTGATAGACGGGTGATCCGCTATCCTCAGCCTCAACGGTATGTCATGAGCTGTTGACCTGGTCAACGTATGTTGTGACGCAGGGACGAAGGAGTTGCTTGGTGATGCGACGACGAAGGGACGAAGGGAGCACCTACTCAACAGTAAGGCGAGGACTGGGGGACCCGAGGGGAATCAATGAGCAAGGTAGATTCGGGTAGGTCTAACTTGGGGAATACATCAAGGGTATTGAGGGGTTTATATAGGCGAGTCAAGAGAGAATAAAGCGGAGCGTAAAAGGGATGACTCGACTATAGAATGCGATGGAATGGCGAAGAAGGGAAGTGAGTCAGAGATAGCGGTATCAGTACAACTGCGGATACTGCGGATGAGTCACACTAAATAAGTAAGTGAAGATAAGAGAGAAAGGGGGATAATAAAGTGGCTCAGGCGGGACTCGAACAGCGAGAGCAATGTCTGTAGGGAAACTAGGGTAAGAGTGAAGAGAAAAGAGTAGGGGTATACGCGGATTGTAACAAGTGCCACCTGTTCAATGTGGCCTCACATCCACAAAATTTCTCACTCGCTCCTTCACAGGCTCCTGGCAGACTGCTGCAGGTGAGCAAGTTTGCTTCCGATGGAACAGCCAAGGTTGCACCAATGTCGCCTGCCCCAGGAAGCATCTTTGCTCCCATTGCGGATCCTTGCACTCTGCGCAGGATTGCAGCCTCTGAGGGTTTTCTTCGTATTGTTACTCCATTTCACTGGCAGAAATGGAGGGATTTGTTGCTTGTGGCTGGTTTGTTTTGCAATTCATGGATGTTCCAGAAGGCATCCGTCTCAGCTGGCATATTGGTGTTTCAGACTCTTATCAACTCTCTACCTCTTTCATTCCTCCAAATTGTAGATCAGCTTTAGAGCATGCCAACTTCATTTTAGATTACATTGCATCCAAAGTCAAGGAAGGGTGCTACACAGGCCCTTTTTCCCCCTCTCATCTTGAACATTTAATTGGTCCCTTTCACACTAGTCCTCTTGGGGTTATTCCAAAACTGGGCTCTTCCAAGTTTCATCTAATTCAAGATCACTCTTATCCTTGTGATGGTTCCTTCCCCTCATTGAATTCTATGATTGATGCCTTACTTTTCGAATGTGACTGGGGGACTTTTAGTGACTGTTGGGTCCAGGTGGCTATGGCTCTGCCAGGCACCCAGGCAGCGGTTTTTGATGTGGAAGCTGCACATCGGTGGTCCCCCATCACCCCAGAGGATCAATATCTAGTCTGTGTCATGGTGGATTTTGATGGCATCACCCGTATCTACATTGACCATTGTGCCTGCTTTGGATGCTCAAGTTCCAGCAGCCTCTTTGGTTGTCCAGGGGACACCATTCTCACCATCTTCACACATCGTGGCATTGACACGGCCCTCTGTTGGGCCGACAACTTTGTATTTTTTCACATGCCACTGCCCTCATCTTCTCCAATCAGTTGGTCCTATGCCTTTGATGAGGCTCTTATCTTCAGTATTGCAGATGAACTTGGTTGGCCTTGGGCTTCAAGCAAACATATTCCTTTTGCCTTCACTTTTCCTTACCTAGGGTTCAATTGGGATCTTGCACTCAAGTCGGTCTCCATTCCGCCGAAGAAAAAATTCAAATACTTGGCTTGTCTCATATCCTGGGTTCCAGGTGCCTCTGTTTCTCTAAAAGACTGTCAAGGTGTCATAGGTTGTCTTCAGCACTGCACTCTCATTCTGGCAGATGGCCGCTTCTGTCTACCTTCTTTCTATCATTTTTCGGCCACATTCAAGTCTTCAAACTCATTTGTCAAGCATTCAATCCCCTCTTCAGTTCTTGTTGACACCGCCTGGTGGCATTCTGCTCTCAGCTCTGACTGGTGCAGCTCTCGCATCTCCATTCCTCCAGATCTGCTTCCTCATCCCATTTTTGTTGACGCCTTCATATCTTTTGGGATAGGTTTCGTTTTTGATGGTCGCTGGCTTGCTTGGAAACTCCTGGAGGGTTGGAAATCAGATGGCAGGGATATTGGCTGGCAGAGATGATTGTGATTGTCCTTGGTCTTCGCACTCTCATCCATGCCAGCTTCAACAACTGCCATTTGGTGTTCCGTTCAGACAATCAGGGAGTAGTTGGCACTCTCAAATCCAGCCGCTCTCACAATTCTTCACAGAATTTCATTCTTCAACACATTGTTTCATCTTTCCGTGATCACAGCATTTGGCTGTCTGTATCCTGGGTTAGATCAGAGGATAACTTAGCAGATTCAGTTTCCCAGGGTGCTTTCCCCTTGTCCTCACATTTTGATCATTCCCCTTCTCTACCCACTTACTTAAAGAACTTTGTGGCACTCATATAACCTTCGGTTATGGTTTTGTGGCTTCAAGGCATACTGCCACTTTGAAATCTATCTGGGTTGAAGGTTTTGGAATGCTTTGGAATGTGACCTGCATATAAGTTGGCCTCCTCCCCATTTCTGTCAGTTTCCCATGGATCATGCCCTATCGGACCTTGCACACGATTTTTCTCTGGTACTCTCTTTCTTTTTCCCTGCTCACAACCCTGCTCCCTTGTCTTTCACAACTCGGTCCCGCATCAAGTTTGCCTTCAATCATGCTTGGGCGGACTCCACCTTGTCAAAGTATCGGGTTTCAATCTCTCAATTCAAGACCTTTTGCGACTCAGAGGATATTCCTGCCCATCTTCATCTCCCCATCAATGAGGATCTCTTATGTGGCTTTGCTGCTGCTTGCATCGGCGTCATTGTGGGCACTACGGTCCGGGCCCAAATTGCAGCCCTCAAGGCATGGCATGTATACAACAATGCCCCTTGGCTTGGGGGTGCCCGCCTTCGCTATATCATTCATGGAGTGGAGAATCTCACCCCATCCTCATCAAGACTCGCCCCTCGACCTCCAATTTCCAGGTACATGCTCTCTTTGTTGGCCTCTCATCTTTCCCCTTCAGACCCCTTCGACATTTGCTGTCTCACAGCGGCCACTTGTGCCATGTGGGGTCAACTCCACTTGGGGGAAGTGTTGTCCCAATGGGAGTCATCTTACATTGCTTCAAAGGTGGCTTGTAGACATCTTTGCTACCAAATTCAGCACTTTATATTGACTTCCTATTGACTTGCTGAGATACTTTTCTATTGACTTGAGCTACTTTGCTGTCGACTTGAGCTGCCTTTCAATAGACTCACATATAATGCCATACATGATGTACCCGGACAGAGGGTGTTGTGACATTTTCACTTTCCACTTTCCGAACTATTCCGATTCTGACACCAGTAGGGTATTACTCCGGTAGTGTTACGATCGTACATTTTCATCCCTTTATTTTCTCCTTGACACTGGTTTGAACCCTCGACCAGATGCTTATAGCATTTTATTCCCACACCAAGGTGGACTTGACTTGCTAAAAACCCGCCTCACTTATATATCACGTGACTGCTTGCAAAGTAGTCTAGACTCTTGTCACAAGCATCATGGCATGTAACATCACACGAAAGGGCTAGACCCTTATCTTCTTATCATCAACCTATGACCTCACACCTCATGCCCTATGCTCGTCAACCTATGGCACATCTACTTCTTATCTTAACCTATGGTGTATGTCTCTCTTATCCTCACGGACCACTTTCTTTATGGTATTTACCATCACATGTACATACAAAGTATTTGCCTATATAAACCCTCAGGTCTCAGAGCTGTTCCCTCAGCTTTGAAGACTTGGAGATTTCCTCTTCTCGTCTTACATTCCTCTACAGGTCAAAGTGGCCATTCGTGTTCCTCTTTATTACACTATGCTTTAGAGTGTTTCACTTCTTCAAAGCTACCACAACTCCAACACTACGGTCTCAGTTGCAAGAAGGACACCTACGACACTCCCATCGTCGCAAACAAAGTGCACAATCCCTGCTCTAAGCAGTAAGTACTCAAGTCGATGCATCTAGCCATTCAAGGGGTACCCTGGGCCACAAAGACTGATACCGGGAAGTGTCCTGCTTTCTTTGCACCCACTGCAGCACACCGGTTTCCCATGGGCTTGTTGAAGTCTGAGGAGAGAGAGGAGAAGATTAGCTGAGGGTTAAGGCTGAAATGAGAGAAGTTGAGGACTGGCAGAACCAGCCCATCGCACAAGACCAGGAGCTTGAGCTCCACTACCCGTCCACACCCCGCCTCGAGGCGCTAGATGACCTCAACCCCAACGACTCGCTCAACCACCTCTTCCCTTGGGGAGAAGAGGCCATGCAGTTAGTAGCAGAGGTACTGGTAGAAGCAGAAAGGAGAGAAAGGAAGATAAGAGAAGCAGAAGAGGAAGTACTGGCCCCTGCTCCTGCTCCACCCTGTGCATGCATCCCTCATGGCAGAAGGGTTTACCAAGCAAGCCGAGACAAGCAACGTCTCGAACGAGGGATCATTGATGGGCCTATACACTTCAGGCCCTATCTACGTACTCAAAGAAATCTCCGCCCGGTAGCATGAGGTTTACCAAAGATCTTCCCCTTTACCCATGTCGAGTACTAGAAAAATTTCATCATTCATTCCCTCACTTTATGAAAAGCAGCCATCCTGAACCACTGGTTCAAGGAAAAAGAAGAACAAGAAGCAGCAGACTACCGATGAAGACTGCTCTTACTTTGGGAACTGCTACCCAAACCCCCCCCTTCCACAAACAATGTCAGGTTACCAACACCTCCTCAACCATGAAGGAAAACTAGACTGGAACCTCATGGCCAGCATGATCGCCCGTCTCGAAGAAAGAGCGGACAAATTCCAAAGAGCAAAAGACGCCACTGCCCAGGTGGCAGAAGAGTTACGAGAACAGCTAGAAGAGGCTAACGAAAGGGCCCAACTAGCCGATCAAAGAATATGGGAGATGATCAGTCTCCAACAATGGAAGGGAACCACCGGAGGTTCTCACAGAGCTACAGGGAGCTTTATCCCTGACGTGGCCAGGAGCGCCAAAGTAGAGATCTTCGCAGATCCAGGGTCCTGTTACGATTTGTGCATGCCCCTACTCTTTCCCATCGCTCATACCTTAGTTCCTTCACAGACACTGCTCTCGCTGTTCGAGTCCCGCTTGAGCCACTTTATTATTCCACCTTTTCTCTTATCATCGCTTACCTATTTAGCGTGACTCATCTGCAGTATCTGCAGCTGTATTACTACCGCTATCTCTGACTCGCTCCCCTTCTTCGCGATTCCATCGCATTCTATAGTCGAGTCATCTCTTTTACACTCCGCTTCATTCTCCCTTGACTCGCGTATATAAACCCCTCGATACCCTCGATGTATTCCCCAAGTTAGACCTACCCGAATCTACCTTGTTCATCGATTCCTCTCGGGCCCTCCAGTCCTCACCTCGTTATCAAGCAGGTGTTCCCTTCGTCCCTCGACGTCGCATCCCCAAGCGACTCTCTTCGTCCCTGTGTCACAACATATGTTGACCAGGTCAACAGCTCACGACATACCGTTGAGGCTGAGGATAGTGGATCACCCGTCTATCAAACCCTTGCCATGTCAGCTGAATAGCGACGTTAACGTCTCCTCGCCCCTCATCACTCGGGTCTATGCCTGAGCGTAACAAAAGGTCTAACTTGCTCTTCACTGGGCAAGCCTCGCCTCAGCCCACCATTCATCCCTATCGTCCACCGAACCCTGGACCCTCTCTAGGCCCTCGTCGCTATCGCGAACCCTCTCCGTCCCCCTTGGAACACTCCTCGGCCTCGCAAGAAGAGGTACCCACTGACGACGACATTGTCGTATCCCCAGAAGATTATGAAGATCTTACCCTTGCTCACGCCCTCTCGTCCTCGTTGGTGATCCCACGAGCCCCCACACCCCCATCGCCCACGCCGATCAGTAGATCGAACCCCTTCACCCCACTGCCACCCATGTCCCACACCACCCCCACCTCATCGTCAATGGGGAGGTCTACAACACCGACCAGAAGAAGGTCGCCTACGCCCTCTCATTCATGAAGAAAGGGTCAGCACTCACCTGGGCCGACACTTATCGGCGAAAGGCTATAGACGCCACCACCTTCGGAACTCTCGACGAGTTCACCAAAGCGTTCAAGGTCTCCTTTGAACGACACAACGTCTTGGACAATGCCATCCACTGGCTGTCCACCCACCATTGCACGGCCTCGAAAGGCCAACCCCTCGCCACCGCCCTCAATGTCTACATCGCGGACTTCCGCAATCACGTCGCCAATTCTGGCATCAAGGATGAAAACGTCCTTATCAATTTCTTCGCCAACGGCATCCCCGCCCCCCTCATGAAGCGAATCTTCACCATGGACACCCCTCCCACCACTATCGACTCTTGGTACGACAAAGCCGTACATTTCCAAACCCAATGGAAACGCGCCCAGGTCATCTCGGGCAAAAACGCGAAGACCGAATACCGGTCATACTCAAACACCACCCCTCGCCCCAAGGACCCCAACACTATGGACGTTGACGCGGTCACCACTCCTCGCCCCCCCAAACTTACCAACGAAGAGCGACAATGTTGCTTCAAAGAAGGCCGCTGCTTACGCTGCCGGAAGAAGGGTCATAATGCTACGGCCTGCCCCACCTACACCTCCCCCTCCACCCCCTGCACTTCCCGCATCAAAGAAGTTAAAGAAGATGATGAATCGGTGCTCGGATTAAACAATGTCACCACCCTCCCGGATTTTTAGACGGAGGACCTCGTTCGACACAAGGCTCCTCCTCCTCCTCCTCCTTCTCCTCCCCTAAACGTACGCATGTAAAAATATCTACCGTGCCCGGAACAATGAAACTCCCCATTCAAATCATTGTTCCGTCCCATACGTTCAAAGTCGTCGACACCACCGCCCTGATCGATTCTGGAGCCGACATCTCCTGCATCGACTGGAACTTTGTGCGAAAGCATAAACTCCCCACTACCCGCCTCCCCCGCCCCCTCAACGTCCACAGCATCACCCAAGACCCCACTGTCCAAGGAGGAGTCAAATTCTCTGTGGAACTCTTTGTCCACATTGAAGGTCTCGCACATAAGGTGACCTTCTATGTCATGAACTGCGGAACGACCAACGTCATCCTCGGCCTCCCCTGGCTCAAGGCCACCAACCCCTCCATCGACTGGTCTAACCAGACCATCTCAATCGCCGAATCCACGGACCAGTCGAAACTCCTCCACTCTCTCCACTTGGCCGATTCTAGGTGGCACGACTCCTACTTCCGTTCCCTACTCCCTAACGATGCCCCCGAAATCCGTCATGTCAACGTCGCCCCCGACCACCGCCACCTCCCCAGCTTCCTCAAAGATGAATCTATCGAGGAATTCAGCTCTGTTCCCATCCCCTACGCCACCGTGAATAGAGTATTTCATGGTGACTCCCGCTTCGTCATCTCCGGACCTGCCAACCTCATAGGCAAGGTCAACACCTCCACAGAACTCGCTGCTAATGCCGAGAAAACCAAGCCAAAGCAGACCCTCCCCGCCGAATATTCCGACTATGCCTCAGTCTTTTCCAAAGAGGCCACCAAACACGTTCCCCCTTCCCGCCCCTACGATCATGAAATCAACCTCGACTCCTCCTTCACCCCCAAGATTGGAAAGGTGTACCCCCTCTCCCCCGATGAACGTAAAGCCACTGAAGCGTTCATCGAGGAAAACCTCACTGCTGGGAAAATTCGCCCCTCTAACTCCCCCCAGGCCTCCCCATTCTTCTTCGTCAAAAAGAAGGATGGCGGTCTCCGCCCCTGTCAAGATTACCGATACCTGAACGAACACACCATTCGGGACGCCTACCCCCTCCCCCTCATCTCGGACCTCATCAACAAACTCAAAGACGCCAAGCTTTTTACTAAGTTCGACGTCCGATGGGGCTACAACAACATCCGTATCAAAGATGGACATCAATGGAAGGCCGCCTTCGTCACCCACAAAGGCCTCTTCGAACCCACGGTTATGTTCTTCGGACTAACCAACTCCCCAGCAACTTTCCAGTGATTCATGAACAATTCTTTCAGAGACATGATCGCCAAAGGTTGGCTTGTTGTTACGATTCACTTATACCCCTACTCTTTTCCCTTCGCTCTTACCATAGTTTCCCTACAGACACTGCTCTCGCTGTTCGAATCCCGCTTGAGCCACTTTATTACTCTTCCTTTTCCTTATCATCGCTTACCTATTTAGCGTGACTCATCCGCAGTATCCGCAGTTGTATTGATACCGCTATCTCTGACTCACTTCCCTTCTTCGCGATTCCATCGCATTCTATAGTTGAGTCATCCCTTTTATGCTCCGCTTTATTCTCTCTTGACTTGCCTATATAAACCCTTCAATACCCTCGATGTATTCCCCAAGTTAGACCTACCCGAATCTACCTTGATCATCGACTCTTCTCGGGCCCCTCCTAGTCCCTGCTTTACCGTCAACTAGGCAGTCCCTTCGTCCCTCGTCGTCGCTCCTCCATAGCGACTCCTTCGTCCCTGTGTCACAACATACGTTGACCAGGTCAACAGCTCACGACACACCGTTGAGGCTGAGGATAGCGGATCGCCCGTCTATCAACCCTTGCCACGTCAGCTGAATAGCGACGTTAACGTCTCCTCGCCCCCTCGTCCCTCGGGTCTACGCCTGAGCGTAACACTTGTCGTCTACATGGACGACCTCCTCATCTATTCCCCCACTAAAGAACTCCACATCGAATGAACCCGACGCGTTCTCCAATGCATGCAGGAACTCGACCTGCACCTCAAACTTGAGAAATGTCGCTTTGGGGTGACCGAAGTAGACTACCTCAGAATGATCGTGAAACCCGGTCAACTCGCCATGGACCCTGTCAAGCTCGACGGGATCGCATCCTGGCCCACCCCCGAGAAGCTCAAGGATGTTCGATCATTCCTGGGCTTCGCCAACTTCTACCACCAGTTCATTCCGGATTACTCCTCTATCGCCCGCCCTCTCATCGACCTGACCAAGAAAGATACCCCTTGGGAATGGTCTCCCCTTTGCACTGCAGCCTTTGCCCGGCTGAAATACCTCTTCCTGAAGGAACCCATCCTTCAACTTCCCGACACCTCCGCCCCTTTTGCCATCGCCACCGACGCCTCCAAATACACATCTGGCGGCATCCTCCTTCAAACCGACACCAATGGTGATTGGCATCCTTGCTCCTATATCTCCCAATCCTTTAGCCCGGCCGAGCAGAATTACGACATCTACGACCACGAACTCCTCGCCATCATCCACGCCCTCCGGTCCTGGAGACAGTATCTTCATGGTTCTCCGCACCCCATCCAGGTCTTCACCGACCACAAAAACCTCACGTACTTTTGCTCTGCCCAAAACCTCAATCGTCGCCAAGCCCGCTGGCTCCTTGACCTCGCGGATTACAACCTAAAACTCTCCCATGTCCCCGGTAAATCCCTTGCCGGCCCCAATGCCCTCTCTCGCCGCCCCGACCTCGTCTTCAACGAAGACGACAACTCTGGAGTAACCCTCCTTCCCCAATCCCTCTTTATCAACCTCATCAACACCACCCTCTCCGAGCGTATCTCGGATGCTTCCAAACGGGACGCAGTCGTCCAGGACTTCCTCCAACTCCTCCCCGATTCTGACAGCGCCGCCGACATCGCCCTCCCCCTCCCCTTCCGCAAACGCGTCGCTGACTGGCGCTACGACAACGGCGTCCTCACCTTCCAAGGACGAACTTACATCCCCACCGATGAATCCCTCCGTCATGCCATTTTACAACGATGCCACGACCACGAAGCGGCCGGCCACCCCGGCTACCTTAAAACTCGCCAACTTGTTTCCTCCGAATTCTATTGGCCGGGCCTCGCTCAATACGTCCGCAAATATGTCGAAGGTTGCGCCATTTGCCAACAAAACAAGGCAAACACACACCCCACCTCCCCCCCCCTCCTCCCCATCAAATCCTCCTGCACTCGCCCCTTCCAACAGGTCTCCTGCGACCTCATTACCGACCTCCCTCTCTCCGATGGCTATGATTCCTTACTGGTCATAGTAGACCATGGGCTTACTAAGGGGGTGATTCTTTGCCCTACCAAGAAGACCATCACCACAGAAGGAATTGCCAATTTCTTCTTCCTCACGGTATACCGCCGCTTTGGCCTCTACGACAAGATTATCTCAGATCGCGGTCCACAATTCGCTTCAGCCTTTGCCAAGGAACTCTCTTGACTCCTTGGATACTCCCTTGCCCTTTCCACCGCCTACCACCCTCAAACCGATGGCGAAACCGAACGAGTAAACCAGGAGATCGAAACGTATCTCCGCATCTTCTGCGGGAGTAATCCATCCTCCTGGGCCGATCTAATCCCTCACGCTGAATTCACCCACAATCACTGACCTCATTCCATCACCGGACAATCTCCGTTCTATCTCATGATGGGATACAAACCCCAAGCCCTACCCGAAATCTTTGCCCAATCGAAGATCCCTGCCCTAGAAGAGCGTCTCCGCTCCCTCACCGCTGCCCGCAACAAAGCCCTCGCTGCCCACGAGCTCGCCAGACAGACCATGGCCGCTCGCTCCAAGAAATCCTTCTCCCCCTTTGCCAAGGGCGACCAAGTCTGGCTAGAAGCCAGGAACCTCAAACACCTTGTCGTCAACCCCAAATTCGCATCAAAACGCGAAGGACCTTTTACCATTACCAAGGTCCTCTCCCCCCTGACGTACAAACTCCGCCTCCCTTGTACCTGGAAGATCCACCCAGTCTTCCACACCTCCCTCTTATCGCCCTATCGCGAAAACCGCGTACACGGCCCCAATTTCCCTGCCCCTCCACCTGACCTTATCAACGGCCAAGAGGAGTACGAGATCGAGAAGATCATCAGACACCGTGGGTCCTCAACGGCCCGGCAATACCTGATCCGATGAAAAGGGTACTCCGCAGAAGAAGATTCCTGGGAACCTGAACGGAACCTGTGGAACTCCGCAGATATCCTCAACGGATATAAACAACGTCATGGCCTCTCCTCCCCTCAGACCCATTCCATCACATCAGTCATGTCCATCCCCACCCCCCCACCTCTGACAACGCCTCCGATATCGTCGAAACCGGCTGGTCATCCACCGCCAATGCCCAGGATCAACTAGATCCCAACTATGAACCTCCCATCTCCCCCTCCATCCCCTCCGACGATGTCTGGGCCAGGTACACTTGGTCCTCCCCTGCTTCCCCCGTCCCCCTCATAGACAGGCTTTCGAACCGACGTGCTCCAGTCAACCACCCCCCGTTGTCCTTCCCCACCCACCCCTTCCCCCTTGACCAAGACCTGGTCGACGCCACAGTGTTACGATTCACTTATACCCCTATTCTTTTCCCTTCGCTCTTACCCTAGTTTCCCTACAGACATAGCTCTCGCTGTTCGAGTCCCGCTTGAGCCACTTTATTAAACTCCTCTTTTCTTTTATCTCGCTTACCTATTTAGCGTGACTCATCCGCAGTATCCGCAGTTGTACTATTATTGTTATCTCTGACTCGCCTCCCTTCTTCGCGATTCCATCGCATTCTATCGTCGAGTCATCTCATTTACGCTCCGCTTCATTCTCCTCAGACTCACGTATTTAAACCCTTCGATACCCTCGATGTATTCCCCAAGTTAGACCTACCCGAATCTACCTTGATCATCGATTCCTCTCGGGCCCCCAGTCCCTGCCTCATTGTCAAGTAGGCAGTCCCCTCGTCCCTCGTCGTCGCCCCTCCATAGCGACTCTCTCATCCCTGTGTCACAACATACGTTGACCAGGTCAACAGCTCATGACATACCGTTGAGGCTGAGGATAGCGGATCGCCCGTCTATCAACCCTTGCCACGTCAGCTGAATAGCGACGTTAACGTCCCCTCGCCCCCTCGTCCCTCGGGTCTACGCCTGAGCGTAACACACAGCATACCAGTTGCGTTGCCTCCCCCTCTCCCGCGCTCTCTTAGATACCATGGAACCCAATTCCACTTTCACTCACCTCTATCAAACCTTCCTCATCATGTTGAGAATCCTCCTCACTACCTCCGCCCCTACCACTTCCGCCGAAACCGCCGCCTATCGCTCCCACCTCTCTCGCATCCTCCGTACTCTGGAATGCCATATAATCCAGACGATGTACCAATGCGACATGCTGGCCTTCGTCGTGGAGGTAGACTCCCACCTTCGCTACCCCTCCCCATCCACCTTTGTCACCGCCCCAGAGTCCCCCCCCATCACAGCGTCGTCCTCCCCCCTCAATGAGATGGAATTACACATCCTCTCTCGCTTCGACCGCCCACGAACCCCGTCTCCTTGCCCTCACGCTACCCTCCAATGCTTCCACTGCCATACCATCGGACATATCCGAATCAACTGTCCTCGTTATCAGTGCACTAAATGTAAGGAGTATGCCCCAGGGCATCAACGGTTCTCCTGCCCCTCATGGCCTCGACGCTCCCCTGTCCTCCCTCCATTGTCCTCGTCCGGATTGTCCTCTCAGGACTCCTATCATAGGGCTCCACGCCGTCTTCGCTTCTCTCACGCGCAGCATTCCCCAGTCGCTCGTCGGCCCGCCCGATCCCCTTCCCCTGACATGGACCCATTCGTCTCTCAAGAGGCAGACTTCAACAACGCCGGCTCTGGCTACGGAGACTTTTAGTCTTCGTCATGGACTTGACCCTTAACCAGGGGGTAATGTTACGATTTGTGCATGCCCCTACTCTTTCCCATCGCTCATACCTTAGTTCCTTCACAGACACTGCTCTCGCTGTTCGAGTCCCGCTTGAGCCACTTTATTATTCCACCTTTTCTCTTATCATTGCTTACCTATTTAGCGTGACTCATCCGCAGTATCTGCAGCTGTATTACTACTGCTATCTCTGACTCGCTCCCCTTCTTCGCGATTCCATCGCATTCTATAGTCGAGTCATCTCTTTTACACTCCACTTCATTCTCCCTTGACTCGCATATATAAACCCCTCGATACCCTCGATGTATTCCCCAAGTTAGACCTACCTGAATCTACCTTGTTCATCGATTCCTCTCGGGCCCTCCAGTCCTCGCCTCGTTATCAAGCAGGTGTTCCCTTCGTCCCTCGACGTCGCATCCCCAAGCGACTCTCTTCGTCCCTGTGTCACAACATATGTTGACCAGGTCAACAGCTCACGACATACCGTTGAGGCTGAGGATAGCAGATCACCCGTCTATCAAACCCTTGCCACGTCAGCTGAATAGCGACGTTAACGTCTCCTCGCCCCTCGTCACTCGGGTCTATGCCTGAGCATAACAGGTCCTATGACGGATCCAAAGCAAAATTCGAAGAATGGTGGACGAAGATGAAAGCATGGATAGAAGCAAATCCGCGCCACTTCACAATCTGAAACCCGGTTGCAGGACAACCACTCTTAGTCAATGGCCCTAACCGGGCATTCGCGGTGCTCTCCCGCCTTAAGGGGATAAAATGGAGCTACTATGCAGAAATGGAGCTAAATAAGCTCTCACAAGGAGCCTTGTCTCTGGTAGACTGGGACACGCTGTGCGTGGACATCCAAGGGTTGTTCTGCCCGGTGTTACAAAAGGATTGGGCTCGGTCCCAATTATCAAATTACAAGCAAGGAGGGCAGGACATCTACACGTTCCTCGCCAAATTCCGAACACTGGCTTGGCAGGCCCAGTGCAAAGACAGACACGCAGCCTACCTGTTGGAGACAAACTGCTCTGACGAAATCAAAAGGGAAATGTTCCACCTCGGGAAGTGAGGTCTGGGATATGACCAAACCATGAAGAACCCCCAGGAGATAGGATCTAACCTGGAGGCCTATAAAATCGCATCAGGCCAGAAACGATATGGCCAAGATGAAAGGAAGATGGACCGCAAGGTCAATGCCGCCACCCAGGGTGCAAAAGGAACTGGGAAAGGAAAATGCTACGCCTGTGGAAAAGACGGGCATATGGCAAAAGATTGCCATTCCCCCAAGCCGAAATGCCAAGAGTGCGGATGGCAGGGGGATCACAAAAACACATGCTCAAAGAAGGGGCAACAAGCACGCGCTGCCATGAAAGGGGCATTCTCGTGGGATGAAAAAACCACGGAGGAAAAGGAAGTAACCATGGAGGACCTAAAGGGGAAAACCATGGAACAAATACAAGCCCTTCTCCACCCAAAGAAAGGGAAGGGAAAAGGACAAGTGACCTGAGGAATCTAGGATCTCAGGCTGCTAATAGATTTTCATATTTAGAAATGTTTGATGCCAAGGATCCCGAAGTCTTCAGAAAAGATGATGGTAAAGGCCACCAGTTAGCCGAAAGCCGGTACATTAATCTTATCAATGATGGGTACGAACCTATCGACGATGGACCCACCCTTATCCTAGAAGGAGGGTCAACTATGCCTTGTGGACTGGACATGAGAGTCCTTGCCACAATGAACAACCAAGAGTCCACGGTCACGGATGATTTCCCAGAAGAGATCTACCTGCGTACAATGCGCATGACCAAAGACATTAAACTCAACATTCAGATCGGCTCGAAGCCAAATGAACTCCATCAAGTAAATGCGCTGCTAGACAGCAGTGCTACCTGTCTATTTTTAGATAAATCTTGGGCAGAGCGACACGACATACCCCTGAAACTGCTCTCTTGCCCTATCCCCATTTTTAACATAGATGGAACCAAGAACTCTGCCGGAAACATCACACACTCTGCTGAGCTAATTATCGACCTAAATGGTCACAGAGAGAAAATGATGGCAGAAGTCTCCAACCTGGGAGGATTCCCATTAGTTATCGGATTCACATGGCTCCGCCACCACAACCCTGAGATAGATTGGGCCAAGGGCATGGTAAAAATGACACACTGCCCGCGGTCATGTTATCTACTCCAAGGTCAGGCTGCTCGAATCTGCGATTCCACAGAAGAACCCGACGAACAAGAAGAGGCGTGGGAAGGCTATTACGCAAGAGCTGCGCTAGACGCACCCCCTATCCCCGCTAAAGAAACCTTAGAAGAGATGGTGCCTGAATGCTACCACAAGTGGCTTAAGGTCTTTTCAAAAGAAGAATCGGAACACATGCCGATAAGAAAACCATGAGATCACACCATCGATCTCAAAAACGACTTCCAACCCAAAAAGGGAAGGATCATACCCCTGTCTGTGACAGAACAAGAAGAGGTGTTGGCCTTTATCGATGATCAGCTTCGAAAAGGATACATCCGCCCCTCTAAATCCCATCAAACATCACCAGTGTTCTTTGTCCCAAAGAAAGATGGAAGGAAGCGCATGGTCCAGGACTATCGCTACCTCAATGAACACACAGTCAAAAATTACTATCCCTTGCCGTTGATCAGGCAGCTAGTGGATCGGCTCAAAGGGGCCAAACTATTTACAAAGATGGACCTCCATGAGGTTACAACAACATCCGCATCAAAGATGGCGACGAATGGAAAGCTGCCTTTGTTTGCTTCTGCGGAGCCTTTGAACCCTTAGTCATGTACTTTGGGCTGTGCAACTCCCCAGCCACGTTTCAGGCGATGATGAATGAGCTCTTCACTGACATGGAAGACGTGGTCATGGTTTACATTGATGACCTAATGATATTTACCAAAACAGACTCCCTAGAGGAGCATGAAGCGATTGTTCAACGGGTGCTAGCTCGCCTAGAGGAGAACGATCTATTTGTCAAACCAGAAAAATGCACATTCCATGCTACAGAAGTCGAGTTCCTGGGGATGATCGTAGGAAAAGACGGAATTCACATGGACGATTCCAAAGTAAAAGCAGTGTTGGAATGGCCTGCACTGAAGAACCTACAAGGAGTAAGGAGCTTCCTAGGACTAGCTAACTTCTATCAGCGATTCATCTCCAACTATGCTTCTGTTGCAAGGCCATTGAATGACCTAACCAAGAAAGACACTCCCTTTGTATGGAGTGAGAAATGCCAAGAAGTGTTTGACACACTAAAAGACAAATTTACCACTGCCCCGGTGCTCGCCTTCCCTGACATTGATTGCCAGTTTCACTTGGAATGCGATGCTTCGGACTACACCACCAGTGGCATTCTATCTATACTCAAAGAAGATGAGAAGTGGCACCCGGTGGCCTTCTACTCGCACTCTATGTCTGACCAAGAACAGAATTACTCGGTCGCAGACAAAGAACTTCTCTCCGTGATGCGCGCATTGGAAACGTGGAGGCACTACCTGGAAGGAGCAAGGTTCCAATTTGAGATCTGGAATGACCACCAAAATCTTCAATGGTTCATGGTTAGACAAGACCTGAACCGAAGACAAGTGCGCTGGGTGCAATATCTATCTAGATTCAACTCTGTATGGTGCCATAAAGCCAGTGCCACTATGGGAAAAGCTGATGCCCTCTCCCGCAGAGAAGATCACACGGAAGGTATCAAAGATGATAACAAGCAGGTCCTTGTAATACCGCCGGAGCAGATCAGATCTACAATATTGGTCCAAGATGAAGGCGATAAGTTATATTCCCGCATCAAAGCCAAGACTCTACTCCTTCAGGAGGCTGAGATACAGAAGCTCTACGAACAGGGCTACATGGAGCATGACAGAGACACTGTCCTGCTGCTCGAAAGAAAGGTTTTTGTCCCGGATGATGAAGATCTCCATCGCGATGTGGTAATGAATTGCCACAACACCCCATCAGCTGGACATCCCGGTCAGGAAAAAATGATAGAGCTTCTACAGAGGCATTACACATGGCCAGGAATGGTCACCTATGTAAAAGAATACATCACCCGGTGTGATGTATGTCAATGTGTTAAAACGGGCAACAAGCCGCCAGCCGGCAAGCTCGAACCCTTGGAGCTCTCCACTGCTCCTTGGGTAGATGTTTCCACGGATTTCCTCATGGATCTTCCCCTATCTAATGGCTCTGATTTGATTCTCATGGTCATAGACCGATTCAGCAAAGAAGTCAAATTCATCCCCTGCACAAAGTCAGTAACTGCTGTAGACACAGCACAACTCTATCTAAACCGCGTGTGGACTAACCATGGCATCCCACGCTCTATTGTATCCGATCGAGGACCACAGTTCGCATCTCATGTGATGACGGAACTATGCAAATGGCTCGGAATCAGACCTAAGTTATCCACAGCATCTCACCCGCAGACAGACGGGCAAACAGAACACATGATCCGAGATCTCCAGCAGTATCTCCGGATGTTCTGCCATGAAAAGCAACACAATTGGGCAAACTGGCTAGCCATTGCTCAATTCAGTTATAATTCAAAGAAGCAGGCTTCTACGCAAAAAGCTCCCTTCGAAGTCACATGGACTTACATACCATGAATGGGAATAGAATCCGGGTCATCTAAGGTGCCAGCCGCTGATGAAGTGGCCCTTAATATATCAAAAATCTTAGAGTCCACTCGGACACAGCTCGAGAGATCTCAAGACCGCATGAAGATCCAGGCAGATAAACACTGCTCAGAAGCCCCGAAGTACAATGTCGGAGACGAAGTACTCTTGGCAACAGACAACTTGCGCTTGACGTGCGAATCACATAAATTAACGGAAAAATGGGTAGGACCCTACTCCATCACACGATGCATGGGAAAGAACGCAGTTGAACTGAAACTACTACCCCACACTATGCACATACACCCGGTGGTCAACATCTCCCAGGTCAAACCTTATCTAACTTGCCTCAATGGTCAGCCGGTTTTCAACCCTGGACCAGTCTTTATCACAGAAGATCTGGACGCCGAATACGAGGTGGATCATGTAGTAGACGCTCGCTGGAAGGGCAAAAAGAAAGAATATCTTATTCACTGGTCTGGATACTCCGACGATGAACGCACATGGGAACCAGAGTCAAACTTATCTAATGTGAAGCAGGCTATTGCCCATTTTCACGAACTGAATCCATGCACCCTAGCACGAGGGGCCTTCACACGATTCAGCTTATTTAACCCCTACAAAGACGACGACAGCATCGCCATTCTGGTTGACCAGGTGTTCAACCCATAGAAGGAGGGTGGTGTTACGATTGTACATTTTCATCCCTTTATTTTCTCCTTGATGCTGGTTCGAACCCTCGACCAGATGCTTATAGTATTTTATTCCCACACCAAGGTGGACTTGACTTGCTAAAAACCCGCCTCGCTTATATATCACATGACTGCTTGCAAAGCAGTCTAGACTCTTGTCACGAGCATCACAGCACGTAACATCACACGAAAGGGCTAGACCCTTATCTTCTTATCATCAACCTATGACCTCATACCTCATGCCCTATGCTCGTCAACCTATGGCACATCTACTTCTTATCTTAACCTATGGCGTATGTCTCTCTTATCCTCACGGACCACTTTCTTTATGGTATTTACCATCACATGTACATACAAAGTATTTGCCTATATAAACCCTCAGGTCTCAGAGCTGTTCCCTCAGCTTTGAAGACTTGGAGATTTCCTCTTCTCGTCTTACATTCCTCTACAGGTCAAAGTGGCCATTCGTGTTCCTCTTTATTACACTACGCTTTAGAGTGTTTCAGGTAGTCTCTTCCTGAAGGACTATTCTAGACTATGATGTAGTGGACATGCACTTACTGCATGTACCAATAGCATATGTATCTAGTCTTCATGGTAACCTCATGTAGTGTAGTATATAAACCCCCTGTATATATTGTAGTCTACAGTTTCGGAATTGCTATCATTGCTCATTTTTGTTACGATTCGCGTGTACCCTTACTCTTTTCCCTTCACTCTTACCCTAGTCTCTCTACAGACATTGCTCTCGCTGTTCGAGTCCCACTTGAGCCACTTTACTATTCCCCTTTTTCTCTTATCTTCGCTTACCTATTTAGCGTGACTCATCTGCAGTATCCGCAGCTGTACTGATACCGTTATCTCTGACTCACTTCCCTTCTTCACGATTCAATCACATTCTATAGTCGAGTCATCTCTTTTACGCTCCGCTTTATTCTCCTCAGACTTGCATATATAAACCCCTCGATACCCTCGATGTATTCCCCAAGTTAGACCTACCCGAATCTACCTTGATCATTGATTCCTCTCGGGCCCCCTAGTCCTTGCCTTACCGTCAAGAAGGCATCCCCTTCATCCCTCGTCGTTGTTCCCCCACAACGACTCCTTCGTCCCTGTGTCACAACATACGTTGACCAGGTCAACAGCTCATGACATACCGTTGAGGCTGAGGATAGCGGATCGCCCGTCTATCAACCCTTGTCACGTCAGCTGAATAGTGACGTTAACGTCCCCTTGCCCCTCGTCACTCGGGTCTACGCCTGAGTGTAACAAAAGGTCTAACTTGCTCTTCACTGGGCAAGCCTCGCCTTAGCCCACCATTCATCCCTATTGTCCACCGAACCCTAGACCCTCTCTAGGCCCTCGTCACTATCGCGAACCCTCTCCGTCCCCCTCGGAACACTCCTTGGCCTCGCAAGAAGAGGTACCCACTGACGACGATATTGTCATATCCCCAGAAGATCACGAAGATCTTACCCTTGCCCACGCCCTCTCGTCCTTGTTGGTGATCCCACGAGCCCCCACACCCCCATCGCCCACGCTGATCAGTAGATCGAACCCCTTCGCCCCACCGCCACCTATGTCCCACACCTCCCCCACCCCATCGTTGGTAAAACCCACCGAACTTCGCCTCGGAGTCCCCGAAGACTTCGATGGATCCTATGAATGTGCCATGCCATGGTACTACTCCGTCATGGCCTACCTCATTGTCAACAGCGAGGTATACAACACCGACCAGAAGAAGGTCACCTACGCCCTCTCCTTCATGAAGAGAGGATCTGCACTCACCTGGGCCGACACCTATCGGCGAAAGGCTATTAACGCCGCCACCTTCGGAACTCTCAACGAGTTCACCAAAGCGTTCAAGGTCTCCTTTGAACGACACAATGTCTCAGACAATGCCATCCACTGGCTGTCTACTCACCACTGCACGGCCTCGAAAAGTCAACCCCTCGCCACCGCCCTCAACATCTATATCGTGGACTTCTGCAACCACACTGCCAACTCTGGCATCAAGGATGAGAACGTCCTCATCAACTTCTTTGCCAATGGCATCCCCGCCCCCCTCATGAAGCGAATCTTCGCTATGGACACTCCCCCCACCACCATCGACTCTTGGTACGATAAAGTCGTACATTTCCAAACCCAATGGGAACGCACCCAGGCCATCTCAGGCAAAAATCCAAAGACCGAATACCAGCCTTATTCGAACCCCACCCCTCGCCCCAAAGACCCAAACGCCATGGACGTTGATGCGGTCACCACCCCTCGCCCCCCCAAACTCACCAACGAAGAGTGACAACACTGCTTCAGAGAAGGCCGCTGCTTACGCTGCCGAAAGAAAGGCCACAACTCTAAGGCCTGCCCCACCTACACCTCCCCTCCCACCCCTCGCACCTCCCGCATCAAAGAAGTCAAAGAAGAAGACGAATTGGTGCTCGGATTAAACAACATCGCTGCCCTCCCGGGTTTTTAGACGGAGGACCTCGTTCGACGCAAGGTTCCTCCTCCCCCCCTAAATGTACGCATGTAAAAGTATCTACCCTGCCTGGAACAATGAAACTCCCCATTCAACTCATCGTTCCATCGCATACGTTTAAAGTCATCGACACCACCGCCCTAATCGACTCCAGAGCCGACATCTCTTGTATCGATTGGGACTTCGTGCGAAAGCACAAACTCCCCACCACCCGCCTCCCCCGCCCCCTCAATGTCCGCAGCGTCACCCAAGACCCCACCATCCAGGGAGGAGTTAAGTTCTCCATGGAACTCTTTATCCACGTCGAAGGTCTCGCTCACAAAGTGACCTTCTATGTCATGAACTGCGGGACAACCAATGTCATCCTTGGACTCCCCTGGCTCAAGACCACCAACCCCTCCATCGACTGGTCTAACCAGACCATCTCCATCGCCAAATCCACGGATCAGTCGAAACTCCTCCACTCTCTTCACTCCGCCGACGCCAAACGCCACGACTCCTATTTCCACTCCCTCCTCCCTAACGACTCCCCCGAAATCCGACATGTCAACATCGCCCCCGATCACCGACACCTCCCCAGCTTCCTCAAAGACGAGTCCATCGAGGAATTCAATACCGTTCCCATCCCCTACGCCACCGTAAACAGAGTCTTTCGCAGGGACTCTCGTTTCGTCATCTCTGGACCTGCCAACCTCATTGGCAAGGTCAACACCTCCACAGAACTCGCTGCTAACGCCGAGAAAACGAAACCAAAACAGGTTTTACCCTCCGAGTACTCAGACTACGCCTCAGTCTTCTCAAAAGAGGCCACCGAACACGTTCCCCCCACTCGCCCTTATGACCACAAGATCAATCTCGACGCCTCCTTCACCCCCAAGATAGGAAAAGTGTACCCCTTGTCTCCTGATGAACGGAAAGCTACTGAAACGTTCATCGAAGAGAACCTCGCTGCTGGGAAAATCTGCCCCTCCAAATCCCCCTGTTACGAACACATTTCTCCTATTCTATTTTCTTTCCTTCAAGCTGATTCGAACTCTCGAACAGCCGCTTATAGTAGTTTATTCCCACACCAAGGTGGACGGACTTGTCGTCTCAAGTCCCTAACTTATCACGTGACC
>JBBPML010000377.1:0-24369 GCA_038090275.1 Austroboletus novae-zelandiae | reverse complement strand
CTGCCCTCGGAGCACCAATGCTTCGATGGCAGGGATTGTTACCTGGGGAGTTTGCAGGTGACACTTGTTGCGTGCATTTTCTGTCTAGGCTTGAGTTGGTGGGCTGGGATTAGGGACGGGCGGAGGGTCAAAGAGAGAAACATATCCGTTCACTAATATTTAATCCAAGCATCCTGTCGTGCATAGACCTGTTTTTCTTAGCTGGAGTGGCGCTCGACGGTTGTCAAACGAAAATATGGCGAGGGTGTGGCCCACCTTGCAGCACTTAGCCATTGAAAACCATGATAGGACGAACGGCAGTTCGACGTTGAAATTCGTTCGTTCGTCAGTGCACTACTATTGAAGTTCTAAGTCTTCGATTGGATGCTCGTGATGTTCCTCCGTATCCAGACGCTACTCCACCTCCACAGAGGGGCAAAGGAACGAAATCGCTGGTTCTTTACTTGATCCGCCCAGCCTGGCTTAGCTCCTCTTGTATTTGTGTCCGGAAAATTTAGTAAAATTTGGTTAACCGGTAAGGATTGTGTGGAAAAAAGCTGCAGCCTGAGATTATTGACGCGAATTCCCAAACCGCTTTCCTCCACTGCGCTGATTAAAATATGGCCTCGATTTCGTAACTTGCACTTTGATTGGAGCGATAGGAGTCCCAGGTACGTACTCTTTCCTTTGTCCGTAACGACTTAGAAGGGGGGCGCTTCGACTCCTTTTTTGGAAAGTTGATATGACTGAGCGATTAGCAGACGACGATGTGTAAAAACATCGACGAGCTGACTGCAGTAACAACTTGGAAATTGAAATGATTACAGATACATGATCAGAACCGCACTTCTAGTTGCAATCTCAGCATCCCTTCAAGGCCGTGACGGTGCTCGCTGTCAGCTTTCACCCAAATTTTTTGTTCAAACATGACCTCGACTGCTTCCTGGTTCTTCAAGTGGAATCATGTCCTCTAACCAGTCCCCGTCCCCTGTCTCCGTGCTGTTGCTCTGGCTCGGGCCTTCGTCCGCAAACCCAATCGCAGAAATGGTAGAGCATTGATCGATGGAGGACGACACGCCAAACCCAGTATCGATCCCCTTCCAACGGCCACGCCTATCTCGGTCATACAACTCTCGGATGTCAATGATGAACCGAGGAATTGCAACACATATGGTTACGAAACCAATCAAGTAGAGTACGAGGATCCCGGTGCTGAATGTCGCACTGGGTACATAGGAGCCCACCCAAGAGATAATATTGTTGATCATGCTCCTAGGTGCCCAGAAAACCTTTCAAGTGATTAGTGAGTGTATATGAAGTGAAAGCAGAAGAAAGCTGAGGACGTACACGAGGAAATAAATGATTCCATCTCTCACCAAAAGCTGCATATAGCGACCGACTTGCCACTTCTTCGTCGCTTTATACATATCAATTGATTGCTTCGCAGTCTGGAAAACAGCAAGGACTAAAAGCATCGTGTCGAGGAAAAGCCGCAAGATATTTGCGCAAAACCAAAGTTGAATTAGGTGCTTTGGCTGATGGGCATATGAAACGTCACAAGAAATGTAACCCAAGATTTGCACCTGCGTGACTGCACAGTGGGAAGAGTATGAGGGGCCTCGACAGTAACGTGACCATTTCAGGTCGATACATACCTCTTAGGTATGTGTTAGGATTGTTAACAATGCCGTTCCAAATAAGCACGAGGACGCTTCGTGGCAAATAAATGAGGAGCATAGTATAGAGAATTAGTTTAGATTGATTCCACATTGCATATACCCTCATGATCATTATCACTGCAAGTTGAAATGAGTGACAATAGAATACAGAAGACATGTATGTATAAGCACTTACGATCCGCAAGAATGAGAAATATATCATACCCCCAGGTATATACTAGAAATATTATAGCGCCTTGGGAATGCCCGTGTCAGCGAACTTGTGAAAGTCCTTTAATATTCTTACAACTATACAACCCGTCATCAGTGACAAACTATAAAGGGGATAGGACACGAACATCTGTCGGAAGACTCGACCGTTAGCTATTCTAGATAGCTTACAAAACGATACTAAGAACTGACTCTTTTCGAAGGCTCAGGAAGAAACGTGCTGCCACCTATATGCATGTATGTTTGGTCAACGAATTTCAATTTAATACAGAACATACTAAGACCATTAAGACTGTAGTACAACGTCATTGTTAGCCATATATACCTTTGAGCAAGCACAGAATTACATAGTCCAAACAAGACCGGTATAGCGAACCTATCGAATAGTTAATAACACTATGGATGCGTGATATCTGCGGAGGCTTTTTACTCACCAAAACGTATACCGTGGAGACCCAGGACCACGGTCTGACCTGTGATTTCATTGAGAATCTAGTGGCTGGTCATATGTAATTGTTGCTCTCCCACCCAAATATAATCTATCTGTGAATGCCATCAGCAACAGGAAACAAAACCATTGAAGAAACACACCTCTTTCGGGAATATGATGACTACGTGGTCAGAAAAAACATGGTCATCTAATTTGAAGAAATCATACAACGCTGGATGTATCTCACAATAATCGTAAACAACAGCAGCAATATTGACGACTGCATTGATTTGTTAATCAGCGACGGAACCCAAAAGTATGGGGCGCGTACTGGAGATATAGTTGTTCAGTTGGATGTATTCTATGACAGAGGACATAGTCGCTGCAAGAAACCGAAATATTCAACAACGACGAAAGCGAGAAGAAGAGTGAGGAGGAGTGAGCAACGCACTTCACGTTAGCGGCGTTTCATAAACCTCTTAATACTTCAAGAACTTACGACCCCGATACGATAGTACCGAATACCTCCGTTCGGACTTATTCAGGGTACCTGTAAGAGTTTTCGTTTCCCCTTGAATGTTCGAAAAAGAATATTTGACACGGCATCATGAAGTTGGTTTTGACACGGTGATCGTGGATTCCGAGATAAGAGTCGGATAAGACCCGTATCCTTCCAATCGAGTGGACATACGTACGCTTCTATGTTCATTACCTAATTGCTCTACCTTTTCTTGGTATGTTTTGCTTACGTGAATGCAAAACTCGAGGCCGAGGTACTATCATATTTGTAATTCATTGTCCTAACAACTGACGTTGAGCGCTGAGCGCTCTTACAATGTAACATGTTGTGGAGCTGCATGGAGAATGTCATTCTGCGCAACGTCAATGATCCCGTGGGCTGTGGACAAAAACTCGTGGATCGAGTTCAATCGGACGCGACAAAAGCAAAGAAATTTTGGCATGATGAACACGGTTCTATGTACCGCAGGTACCTCTTTGCTCCAATTTGTATACAAGATATTATGACGTAGAGTTGACTGCTTTGGATTCGAGACCCCTTGTTTCGAAAGTTTCAGGGACACCAAATTTGCTGCAGAAGCAAATTTCCTAGCACTACTAACTTGCATTGCCATTGTCAAATCAGGATGTTGGTTATTGCGGAGGATAGGTAACTTACATTTCACCAGAAGTTTTGGACATCGTCGCGAAGAATACCATAGCTATTGTTCCACATCTTGATGGGAGCCGTCGTCTCAAAAACTAGCCTTTCATCTTCTCGGACGATCTAAAGATCTTTGTCAGTCAGAAGCTCTTCATATACATCTTGGACGCTCTGATTGGTGAAGCGAGATGGCATTGCCCAGGGTGACATTTCAGACATGTAAGAAAGGCCGCCTCCCGCAGGAAGCTCGGGATTCAACCGCTTTACATCTTCCCGAGAACGCCTGTTGAACGAGTTGGTTAAAGAAGGAAATGTAGACAAAAACGATCATACAAGGCTTTCACGAAGGACCATTCCTTGAACCGTAGTCCCAACAAGACATCGTCGACGTCGGGGCACTCGGTATTTATCTTGACTCTCGCATCGCCGTGCACGATATCGTTCGGAGTGAGATTGGGTGATCTGACCCAGGCCTGAGCATTACACGTCGATGTATCAGAAGGTGGGCTTCCATGAGCTGCGCTGGCCAGGAGAGCCAGTATGCTCAGAGCGACGTGGAAACGATTTTTTAGTATCCTTCACAGCGAGTAGCCTAGAGCCGGAAGGAATCAACGCGTGGGTTAAAAAGCTACTACATCATGATATATTTAGAGATTGGTGTTCATTGTGTAGACCATACCGTGTAAACCCATCACAGTCCATCATGATGGTCACTTGCGCTGGAGTGCGCATCATCCATTAAATGTGCCACCGTGACGTGTGCCGGGCGATCGTAGTTTGGTTGGCACGGCGAACAACCCAGTGGCACTGCCACCGCCGTCTTGCCGCCGCTACAGGTACAGCCCCCAAGCATTTGTAGCACGCTTCTCCTCAATTTCCTTTGTCTTCAGGCTCCACAGTCTCGACCTCTTTATTTCACACCTTGTACATTTACATCAAAGATACCACTGCGATCCTCCGCCCTCACACAAATCAGATATTACAAAATCGCACTAAATGACTGGAACCAAGAAAACATGGATCCCGCAGGAATGAATGTGTCATATACGGCAGACCGGACCCTTGCGGAAACAGAACCTACGATGTCTTCGTTGAACGACTGAAATTAAATGTTGACATGATGCGTACCAGCGACCACCCCACTGACTTCATCCTTATGGGCCACCCTCTTGGCCCATGTTTCACCAACATAGATGAGCGGTCTCTTGAAATCAAACCGATGGTAATAGCGACGAGCGGCCTCTTTTCTTTCAGATGGAGAATACACCACTGGCTCTAGAATCGGCGCCCGTAGCTGTCGTTCCTCAGGGTCCTTGGCAAGGAGATCAGGAATGGCGATGTCGACAAAGATAGGCCCACGTGCATCTTGTACGAGATAATGAATCAACGGGGGTTGCTTGCGGTCTCCCCCATTCGTCAAAATGACCTGTTCTGATGTATCCGCACGGACATTAAGGAAATCCCAGGGCAACGTTCCTTCCGACGCATAGCCTGAGGGGTGTACCACAACAGGAACGCGGCCCGTGTATGATTTCCATGAGTTTCCATGCCAAACGTGGGTCTTTTTCTCCCAAGGTACCCACGCCTCTTCATCGTCTTCGAACATAGGGACCCAGCCTTGAAATTCAGGTTCGCTCAATGGGTCATCTGGATCGATAAGCTCGTTCTCGGTGCGAGGGATTTCCAACGTGACGACGAGCGAGTTGGCGAGGGTCTGGTAATACCCCTTAAAGGTAGGGACGTGGTCTTCATCCACATCAACGAAAAGTGTGACCGGTGCGCTTATCGTCGTCACGGTCGTGTTGTCTTGATATTCGTCTGCTGTCAAACTGGGCATGATGAATGAGACCTTGTGGCAGGAATCCCATGTCCTGAACGGCTGTTTACTACCATCCGATGTCGCGCGCAACTTGAGTAATGAAACTTGAGCGAATGCCGTGTTTAAATCTGCATCCAGAACACCATACTTGGCCGCCCACTCGAATGTCATCTTTGGCATTACACAGGCAGAGATGTTAAGCGGGGCAGGAAACGAACGTGGAGGCCCAGTTCGGGTAATGATTGCGGTGACGTGTTGACTCTTTATTCCTAATGTCGGCGTTAGCGATACAGAAAGGATATGATCGCCCGAATCGTACCTGCGAAAAATGTCAAACCAGATATGGAGCTGAGTTCTACTGAATAATTCGTGGTCGAAGGGTAGCTCGCTAGGCTTCCAAAGACATTTTGAAGCATCATCAACACCGAAGCTGGTTCATCAGAGGTGTGAGCAGGGTCGTGAAAGGGCTGGAAAGCCGTTAATCCTGCGGAAATATCTCTTGTCGTTCCATCGACAAAAAATACTTGGGCAAAGTATTCGTACATCCATTCAGCGTCTACAACCTGTAGAAATGAATATGAGAAACTGTTTCTACTTTCAAATGGTATCAACTAACCTCGCTGTCTCCTGCGTATGATATTAAGGTGTTAAAATTATCCAGAGCTGGAGGGAAATTCGTGGATGGAACGAAAATAGTAAAGTTTTGAATGGCGTCGCGAAGAATTCCATGGCTTCTGTTCCACATGTTGACGGGGTATGTTGTCTCAAAAACTACCCTTTCCTCCTCTTGGACGATCCAGTCAGCCAGAACTTGTTCATGTGCGTCTTGAGCGCTTCGATTGGTAAACAAGGAAGGAACCGCTGCCCAGGGTGACATATCAGAAAAGTCGTCCGAGACAGGAGACTCAGGGTGCTTTGTGTCTTCCCGAGAACGCCTGTTTGGCACATTAGTAAAAGAGGCATACTGTAGACAGAAATAGGGTTCGTACAAGGCCTTCGCGAATGACCTTTCCTTGAATCGTAGCCCCAGCAAAACACCGTCGAAATCGGGGCACTCGGCACTTATCTTGACTCTTGCATCACCGTGTACAATGGCATTCGGAGCGAGGTCAGGAGCTCTGACCCAGGCCTGAGTAATACACGCCGGTGTATCAGGAGGTGAGCTTCCATGTGCTGCACCGGCCAGCAGAGCCAGAATACCCAGAAGAAAGTGAAAGTGTTTGGGCATGCTCTGCGACAGTAAGAAAATCCGAGCTCAAGGAGACATAGTAGCTTGCTACATATATATCATGCACGAACCATCCCTACTTACGCAGTTGGTCCGATCACGCCATTCACTATGGGACTTCTTTCCCATGTTGTCTCAATACCTCGGAGTCGTTACTAGGGGCTATTGCTTCAGACGGCATTATATCTGATGTGAAAGGGGTTATCATGAGCACATTGATTCGAGTCAAGACACATTGAAGACACTGTCGTGTCGTAACTTACACAGCAATGCATTATTAACATAACTTGATTGAATCAGACGATCCAAAGATCAATGTGATGCGCAATCGGTTCATCATGATCAAGCTGGCGTTGTATCAGAAACTTGGTCTGTGTGGGCAACACGATGGTAGTAGCGATAAACGTCTCCCTCTTTGGTGGAGAAGACACCGCTGGACCGCTGGTGTGTACGTAGTTGTCATCCCACAGGGTCGTTGGCAAGGAAATCAGGAACAACATCGCTAAATGGGCCCGCGGGCAACTTCTGCAAGATTATGGGTCACAGAGGGTTACTCGCAACCATAGAATCACCTACCTCGATGTACCCGCACCTGTATCCGATACCACGATCGAAATGCGTCCACATGATTTCCTGATCTTTCTCTGCCAAGTTTCGAACCCCTCATTCCCACCACTCTCCGCCGTCCTCAACTTGAAATAATAGCCAGTTGGATCTGGGTTCATCAAATGGTTCGCTTGGATTGACAAGCTCGTCCACTATGCAAAGGTGATGGTGAACAGCAAGTAGGCGAGGGTCTGGCGGACCCACATTTCCGCCCCAAAGGCAGTGAGATGGCCATTGCCTGCATCGATGAAAATCATGACCAGTGCACTCCTTGTCGTAACAGTCTCGTTGGTTCCGATTCCGTCTACCATTATGACTGGATGTTTGGAGAATGGCGATGGTGCTGAATTGTCCGGGAACCATTTCGCGTCTTCCTCGGAAGACCTAATGGGCGAATTTTGTCAATGAAAGAAACTGTAGATGAAGTAGGATTTGTACTCCTTACATCGCAGACCCAGTGGAACATGTGGCACAATTGGCGTCCATCATTGCGTTAACCCGAAGTGATGCATTACAGTTGATAGGGAGATGCAGAGTATATAGCCTACGAGATATTTCCTTCTCGAAAGCTTTTGTTATGTTCGGTCGGAAGAAGGAATCTCTGAGTTGTGGTCTGTCCGAGTGTTCGTTCCACAGAGCAGTGCAGTATGTCTTTGAGCCACTTCTGCCAGCCATTCAGCCAATCAGTCATTTTGTAACGTTTTGGCGTATGGGTTGAAATACAAAGACGAACCAGAAAGTCAGTTCAAGCTTTGAAGTTAGAAACGTGGTGGCAGTGTCTGTGGAATTCGGGCACTGCCGAATCCAGCGGGCCTCTCCGCGTCCATCTTGCCTTGAGGCCATTTCGAAATACCAGAAATCCTCCTCAAAAATTTAGGCCATATGTGCAATTCACCCAAAGGCCGGTCTGACCTCGTTCGCATTGCGCTGACCTGCTGTGACCCCGCTCTGGACGGTTTTTGGGAGCAATCAGGAAAATCTCCTACCTTTTCTCTTGACCTTTTCTCCTGAAGTACTCGACCGGCATTCCCCGTCGGAGGCCAGACGGATGGACCCTCTCCTTGTGCGTAAATAGCATTGATGCAACGATAGACTAATTCGATCAGAAAACTTAGCATTCGAAAATAGACTATGCTAAGTGTTTCTTTTGTCCGTGGACCGTGACGAATGGGTCGACGCCGTCGACGCATTGAGTGGAGAACCAATTTGAGTTTTGACTGAAAGATTGACCCGAGCTTGGCCCAGTATTTACTTGCCAAAGATCATATTGGCTTGTTTTGATGCATGAATTATGACCTTGAAAACATATTCTCATCGGGTCCAAGTCCTTAGTCGATCATTAGTCGACGGCGTATCCAGTATGGAAGCCTGGCAACTTGACGTTCAAGTTTATGTAGCAGGGTGAAGAAAAAACTATCGGACGAAGCTGTTGAACCATTTGCATTATTGCTGCCAGTGGCACGCTGTAAGGAAAGATGTACCAGTGTACGAGCAGCACGTTGATGGTACAATCCCGGATCATCTTCAAGCCACTGCGCGAGGGCTACACAACTCGTACGTCTTCAAGAGCCTAACACGTGGCGAGCCATTTTTTTCAAAGTCGAATATAACAACTTGAAAAGGCAATGGCGCTTCACCCTGACCTTTACTATTTGTGAATTCACATTTGACAACCACACACAGCACTATTGACCACTACAGAAATGTACCAAGCGACTGGAGAAGAGCGAAGAGAGACCCCACAGGAACAAATGCACCGTAAAATACCGACTGAAACATTGAAGCGATCGACCCTTTACAAACTTCGTTGAATGCCCGAGATCGAGTGTCGATATGATATTCATACATACCTGCAATTATCCCCTTGGCGCTGAAGCCCAATATCATTAAAATAACCTTGGTAAGCAGAGGAGACAGTAGTACGCAGATCACGATTAGAGAGATTATCGGGTGCTTCCCCACTGGGATATGAAAAGGTCAGAAATTCACATCTGGCACCTCCAAAAATCATCGTGTCTCACCGAAATGTCTGCCTCTATCCCAAACGTCTACCGCACGAGGCCAGAGCCAATTGTAGAGTCTTGATGTGGCGTTTCGTACTGAAAAGGTCGGAAATTGATGTCGAGCTCCAGAAATTAGTACCAGACTCACGCGTGTTCCAAGAATTCCTTAGAAAAGACCTTAAACGACTGTAGAGCTGTGACAGTGTCTCCCGCGCTACATTAAGGATTTTAAAGATCCCTAAAATGAAGCATCGGAGCCACTGCTGGCCTCTGTGGGGTGTTTCGCCGCCTCGAGTTTTGCCCATGCCACAGGGAGGAAGAAATGGTGGTTAACGTTCATCGACATCTCTGACACGCAGCCTTTTGTAGAATTCTCGAAGAGTAAATTAAGGTCGAGTTCCATCTTCGTTCTGACTCGTGCCCATAGTAGAGTAGGGCGAACTTCAAGAGGATCCACGCACATATGACTCTTTTGAGGACGTAGACTAGGAAAGAAGAAGTACTCACTTAAAGCTCAACGTTCTGACGTACGTGTAGGAATTTTGCTTTTGCATCGAAGTTGATGAGACTTCCCTACAACACCCGACGACGACGAGGTCGCGGATCCAGAGTAATCAACGCCACAAGATCGGATGACGCGCCACACATTACCCGCTCTGGTGGGTACATAGTTCTTCCTTCGGGCACACTCAGCGAAAGCTGTGCTCGAGAGACATACTCTTGGTTTTGACAGTGACAGTAAACTGTGTACGGACGTCTCTGTTTCTGTGGTCAAGTAATAACCGAGACGAGAAAAAACGTTTTATTGCTGAAGTAAAAAGTACACGCGCCTAACCGACTCGTATCTTCGTCAAATCAATCGCCTTTCCTCTCTAAAGTTTATGGATGTTTTTCTCATTAATGAGTGTTTCTATAAAGTCGGAGAACGATGGGGAAACTTGATCAGGCGGAGGAGCATCCGCCCGTCTCTCGTCCCCTGAACGATACTTGCCTGTTTTCACTGTGCCATAAATGATCAGCATTGATGTACAACACAATATCCGCAGGACACACCTAGGACACGCCAGAGGCCAAGTTCGATGGCACCTTCACCAAGATCCGCTTGAACGTCGTCACCAATCACGGCGATCCCTTCCCAACGACGCGCCTGAGCCAACGACGGCTGGTACTGCTCAGAAACACGCTCCTGAGTCATGTCCACGCTGGGTGATACTCTCCCATGTTTCGTTGCGTCGAGATCGCGCTCAAGATCTCGCAACACAGTCTCGAAAAATTCTCGCGTGGGCTTTCCAACGACCAGCGCGGACGCCCCAGTGGCATCCTCCAGTGCGCGAACGAATGGGCCAGGACCGAGGGAGAGGGCATGATCAGAGGCTTCAAGATAACGTGCTCTATGCAAAGCGATGAGCACCGGGCGGGAACGGCTTTGAGTTTGAACTTTCGTATTCAAATTTGCATCCGAAAGAGGCGAAAATGTCGCATTCCGCGGCCGGTCCTCGCCCATGAGTATCCGGAATGCAGTATTGAGATGCGCGTAGTCAAGGAGAGCAGGAGCTAGGCCGACGACGACGGCGTCATGTAGTATCGATGATGATATGGAGGAATCGACACGATCATTTGCGAATTCTTCCAGAGCAGATGATGAGAGCAACATATATGGCCTAGAAAGAGTCCCGTCAGATGAGACGAGACGCAACGACGTCATACCTTTTTATCTCGAGCTCCTTCAACACTGCCCCAAGCGCGCCAACGCTCGTCCATATCTCGTGCCTGTGGATCACTAGTCCAGCTTCCAGCATCCGTTTATGAACGGCGGCGCTCGACTCCTTGCTGGTATTGCTGCAAAGTCGGAAAGGGATGTGTGCAGCACGAAGTCGTGAGAGCGCTTGAGCAGCCCCGGGAGTGGGCAACGATCCTACCAGGAGTGTGCCAGAGATGTCGATGAGGAGTGCACGAATGGGAGGTTGAGAAGCCATTCCAAGAGATGACTTCGTCTACGAGCTTTGGCCGTGCGAAGTTTCAGGTCACGCTCGTTTGCAAACGATCGCTCGGCGGTCCTGCTATCGCGCACATCGTCGTTTCCCTCAGCTGAAGCGCTGAACATTAACTCACCGGAGGTATGAGGACTGTGTGTCTCATGTATCTCTGGTTAGCGTGTCCAATGATACCCTCCACATGATCACTAGATTTGCCGATTCCAAAGCCAAGAGGCATAGCCCCGTGGGAAGATATATGACAGGAAGAGCGTCAACATGACCTCAATGCCAAGAACCTGATTACTGATTATGGTAAAACATTGAGGTCACAAATTCAAGTTGTATTGCATATGACATCATGCTGTGCCACGACCGTTGAGATATACAAACTCGCCAGAGCTCACCAGCTCCCCTCATCTTTTTTGCTACCGACCACCCATGAACTGCATTTTTCTCTCTCCATTATTCTGGTTCGCCGCACTCCTGACTTCGCTTCTTGTGATTTCTTGCGGGAATGTTGCATTATCCCTTTTGCTTCGGCAAGCGTCAATCTCCTCGTCCGCGTTTATCCTGATCTCCTCTATTTCTTTCGTCGTGTTAACATCGTTTTTCATTTCGATTCATAATCTTCGACGACGAGTCAAGGAGAAGATAGTATGGCGAGTGGTTCTTCACTTCGAACTCGTCCTTCACTGGGTATTACTCTGGACGCTCCAGAGCTTCAGTCAGCCCATTTCATTATTTTCTTCGATTTGTATTGACAATGCTTCCAAGTATGGGAAGCCAAGCTTCTCGATACCGTCGCTGCCCTAGTCTTTTATACGCAAGCCCACGCTTGTGCAGACAGTGCATACATACAAGTTGCCGACCAGTGGGCTCGTTCCTGGACTCCGCCGCCGGATGAACGCGCACTAGAACTTGATCCCTTGGCTCCCAACACCGACGAAGAGGCACAAGAAGGCATGTTGCCTCCTCGATATGTAAGTAGTGTCATAACAGTTACCGTACATACTGATACTTGTTGTATCTTTAGACGCGGTGGCCCGGGAATAATAAAAGGGAGTGGCGTATAGATTTTTAGAGGACGGTGTTGAACTTGTGCGGGAATAAGACTTGATTTGTGATGTGAAGCGTTCCGGGCATGCAGTAAGTACAACTTGGACAGAAGACGGGGATGATGGAGAGCATTCGTGTGTCGCGCAATCCCAGAATGGTCAATAAACTCATCGTTACAGATCACCGACACCCATAATTCATCCAGAAATGATCGCTACGCCAGTACATGTCCCACTCCCAATCGAAAACTAGTCACAACTAAACTCTCGACCCAAGTCACCCGCCCCAAGCATCAGCAGCTGGGTCGATCCCATTCGCCCTGCTCCTTTTCGTCTTCCAATCCTGCAATGATCCGGTTGCGTTCCCGAATAGCCTCGATAGCCTGCTCCGAGATACTGACCAGCTCCTTCAAAGAACCTACATGTCCACGAACATCAGCACACGTCCACCACCAAACGTTCTCAAGCTCACGTTCGACACCCAACATCACCAAAGTCTGTTCCAGAAGAGATCAGCACCAAAAAAAAAACGTCAGCATTCAAAAGAATCATGCCCCAAGACGAACGAACCTGACGCGATTCCCCATCCCTCAAGATATCGATCTTGGTCGACTCGGGTACCTCCTTGCTCATCACCTCATCGATCAGCGTCCAAAGCGTAGCCCTCATTGCCCCCGCCGAACCTTCCTCACCCATCAACTGCATATACTGCTCGATCGACCGCGTCTCCGTCAATATCTGTCGCGGAAGCCGTTCCAGCGACCGTTGCGTGCGTTGGATATGGTCGGGTCCGGATTTGGACATGGACGTGGAAGGAACGGGAGCGTCATCATCGCCGCTATCGGCAGTGACGCCGCTTGGGCGCGGTGACGCGTCTTCGACGACGGTTTGTTGTTCGCGTTCCACCGTGTCGTGGAGGACAAAACGCAGTCCGGACAACGTGCCTATTCGCTCTACTTTTTCGTCCAACTCGACCTTGGTGCGTTGGCGATACCGCTGGACGACACTCCTGAACACATTACGGCCAATAATGTTCTTGTATCGGGATGTATATGCGTCTGAGACGACTATATGATCTCAGATGAGCCAGCAAGTCAAGGTAGTTCGAGTGAATACCAACCAGAAATGAAGATAGTCATGGTTGCGACGCCAATCAAAGCCCATACGACAAAGATACAACGTCCAGCTGGCGTCGTTGGGGTGAAATCGCCGTAGCCAATCGTCGTAAAACTAATGAAGCCTATCGGACAGTATCAGCGAAGAATCCTTTACGAAAAGAAAAGTTCCTGACAAAAGTAAATGGCATCTCCAAACGTCCAGCTTTCGGTCGCTTTGAAGAAGGCTGCACCACCCTACAAAGCAAGAATAAATGAGTCATGATACGCAAATGTCCAGTTCACTCACGATCCAAAAAATGAGAAACCAAGCCCAGCTTAGACTAGAGCGCCAAGTATATGCTTTTTTCTCCGACTCCGCCACATCCGTACGATAGTCCCGTGTATCTTCCGTGGAGGTCGTTTCTAAACTTCCAGAACTGTCCGGAGCATCTCCAGTCGAAGGATCATGAGCAATTGGTCCATGCGGGAGAGAGCTTCCACCGGATTCATAGACGGCGAGGCCCAACTTTGTGACCATCGTAGCCATGGCGCCCAGTCGTCGATTCGTTAAAGATTGTGTGGCAAGATTATAACGATGGTAGACAGGATGCGGCGCAAACCACGAAGGCAGACTATGATGTTCGACATTAGGAGCGTGGTGGCATGTTTCCGGAGTATACGTGTCATAAAAACCTTCTGGGAGAAGAGTATCGAGAGGAATGCCGGACTCGAGAGCTGCAGCCTCAAGCTGGCACTGCGGAAGGGCCCATAGATTTAGTTTCATACCGTGGCGATGGCTCTCGTCTCTGTGTCTCCCGGCAGTCGACACGACCCCAATCCCCCACTTAACAAACCAGAAGCAGGACTTGAGCTCTGACCAAAAAGTTCTGCGATCGCTCTTGAGCTCTGGAATCCAAATAGGCGCTTGCCGTTGGCGCAAACGCCATATGACGGCATGTCTCCATCGTCTCTCCGCACGCCTCCAACGTCGGGCAGCTCGCCTCTTCTCCTGAATTTTCAAAAGCCGCTTCCGATACTTGAATTCGATACCTTCCAAGACAGTTTCACGAATATACCCGACCACGAAAGCGATGTTAATGACGCCAAATGTGGCGTAGAAACAGATAAATACCCTAGAGGGGCCATTTTTAGGGACGATATCACCGAAACCGATGGTCTCGATGGTGACAACGGTGAAATACAAGCCGTCGATGAATCTCAAGTCGATAAGCAAAGCGTTAACAAGAGCACCCAAAGCAAGATAGCAAAATAGGCCAATGATGAGTATGACCAAGGATCGTTGTCTCCTGGTGAGTCCGCTCCCTAGACTAGTGATCAACCAACGACTACAAAAGCAACAGTGCGACTCACCGCTTCGTTTGAAGTCAGGGATTCGAATAAAATCGATTATGAGTGTCACGTTCGTGAATAAGGACACAATCGTTGAACATAAAGTCATCCAGAATGCTTGACTGTACGAATAACCGTTGGCCGTCGCCCCGAATATAGCAAGAGCAGCGACGTTGAGTACATCTGACACAATCGTAGAGTAAAGATGATGGCAATATGACGAGAGCTTACCATGTATCGTGAGAAATAGGATGCACAGAATCGTCATTGTCTTGACGCGTCTCTCCAAGAAACGAACAATCAGAAAAATATTGGCCAAGACTCCGCAAGCTATACTTGACGCGATTCCAAAGTAAAAGAAGGGCGGATTATGTTTTGAGGACGTGGTGGTACCGCCGTTCGCATGGATATACCAAGGCTCCGTCAAGCCGGGTATCTCTAACAAAATGCAAAAAGGGATAGCGATGCCAGATAAAATTGGAAGTGTCCGATAGTGGGGTATATATGCTTGAATTTCGTCTTCGCGACTTGGGGAGGGACATACAAAAGAAGAAATGCGGGAGAAGATACGCCGTACACCATGTTGGTGTTCTTCAGGCTGGATGTCGAGTTCAACGTCGTCGTCTTGGGGAGCATCGTCATAACCGTCATCATCGTCTTGTTCGTGGGACGCATCGATCGTCGTCCTGACGGTCCGAGGATTGTGATCAGCGTCACTTCTCATCTTCTCCGAGCGTGTGGGAGACGCATTGGCACCGACACGCTCCTCTTCGTCGAGGGTGTCTTCCTTAAACAGGTGAGTTAGCAAAGTCTTCAAGTTCATCAGATGTCAAAAACTCTGTCCGTGGTACACATGAAAGAGAGGATGGGAACATGCCAGTAGCAGCAGGGTCGTAGGAAAACAATAGAGGCTATTAATGGACCGAGGCCATGCGGCGCTACTACGTCACAGCACGTCACGTGCAGGCCAGCGTAGTGGCCACGTCCTGTCGCTGTCAATTCTTTGCACCTCGTCGAAATGGCAGACATCGTCGCTGAAATCAAGAAAATACCACCGGTGACACGCTTTCTCGTGCTCTCGTCGCTGGGCATCTCCTTGCCCGCCATCCTCCACTTTGTGCCGATGCAAAGGCTGCTCTTTGTCACGCCCCTCGTCATCAACAAGTGGGAGGTCAGTCCTTTCGCAACACCACTTCTTTCCGTTTCTAAAGTGTTTCCAAGGTCTGGAGAGTTTACACCAGCTTGTTTTTCGGGAGTAAGTGCCATTGGCTCTTCCAGCGACTGTCTATTCTCATGACTCGATCAACTAGCCACAGGGCTGGGATACTTGTTCCACCTCGTGATGTTATAGTTGAGTCGCTTGTTTCATTCGCTGCCAACACTTGACATTCCGCCAGCCGAAATTCCAATTCTCTGGAGACAACGCATTATGAACGTCGTTCCTCCGACTATGCATGGCAACTTTTCCTTGCCTCTCTAGGTGTTATCGTCAGTCTCAACCATCTCCATTCTCTTCACACCTAAACAGTCTCTAGGCCCTCAACCGTCCATTTGGTAACGTGGTCCACGACCATGCGCTTCTGAGCTGCATCACGTATTTGATGTGCGCATTGTCCCCGCCAGGCGCGCAGACGTCCGTCATGGGCCTCATTACCATTCCGGTCAAGTACTTCCCGTATGCTCTCCTTGGGATGGACATCATCAGTGGCCGCGCAACTGAGAGTCTGTCGGGGATGATCGTTGGTCATCTTTGGTGGTGGTTGGTATGGGATGCAGGTACCGGAGCGGGAAGTACGGAACGAGGGGGCCTTGCAAGCTTAGCTCTCGCACCAAGTTGGTTGAGAGATTGGTTCGGAGAGCGTCGCGGAGAGAATCGGGCGACTAACAGAGACGGGTATCAGGCGCACGCGCCGAGACAACGCGCCGAGCAAGCAGCAGGTTCTCGCGGGACTGGGTATAGCTGGGGATCTGGTCAACGCCTCGGTGACCAGTAGTGGTACTGATTTATGACTTGGCTATATTTTGCCATGAAAAGGATAGTTTTGTTGGCTACGCTTTCCAGCCGTACTCGTCCCAGTATGCCTTCATTTTGCCCAAAAGGTCCGACTGCCCGTTTTGCTCCAACCAGGTCATCAGCGTCCTCATCTTGAGCACTGACAATACGAGCCCTTTTCCGCCGAGGATGCTCTCGACCTCCTCCACTGTGCTCCCGCCGTCCTTGCCTCTCTCCTCTCTGTCCAGCAGCTGAATGACACCCACCACCTCGCCTCCCGCTGCCTGGATGGACTCGATAGCCAGTCTGACAGCCGTCCCAGCCGTCATGACGTCATCCAAAATGAGCACCTTCTTTCCTTGCACTGGTACCCCGACGAGCTTCCCGCCCTCTCCATGATCCTTGGCCTCTTTGCGATCGTACGCGAACCCATACGAGCGATCATACTTGGCACTCAGCACGAGCGCAGTACAGGCCGCGAGTGAGATCCCCTTGTATGCAGGGCCGAAGATAACGTCGAAGGCGGGGATCGCATGGGCGTCGAGTGCACCGACGATCGTCGCCGCGTATGCGTTGGCAATTGTGTCGAGGATCTTGCCGCTGCTCATAAGCCCGGCATTGAAGAAGTAAGGCGAGATCCTAGTGCATACAGATCGGAGCACATCGTGTCATGTCATGGCGAGGGAGCGTACCGTCCAGATTTGAGAGTAAACTGGCCAAACTTGAGCGCGCCGACTTGCTCGGCTTGGATGAGGAGATCGGTCTGATAGGTCTGTATCGACATGATGGCAAATTTGGTTCAACTTTGATCGATTACTTTGCTCAAATGCACAGCCTCATTCACCAAAAATAACCTTTACTTTGGACCAAGTCCACCGCAGAGGATATGGATGTTGGTGATACTTAGTCACCTCCCAATTCACGACTGGCAGGAAAGTGCCTGACCAGAAAAGAATGGTTTCCTTGCGGAACGTCAGACTCAAGATAAACGGGCGACGGAAGGGGTTCTCTTGATCATGACAACTGTTGGTTGTTATACTTGTCCTTCGTAGAGTCTGTGAATGTTTCTTCTTATTCAGGTTAGAGACACGCATATGTAAGGCGACGTTTCAATACGAAGTCTATGCGTCATTGCCCAAAACTGAGGAGACCCAGTTACGATGCGGCCGACTCTATGGTATTAACAGGAGTGGGAGGAATAGACAGCGAAGCTGGCTCAATCAGCATATTTCCTAGTCGTGGTGGTGCTTTGCCAGTAATAAACTCATATGTAGTTGGCAGTTTCGCAGCACCAAGTCGCAGAGCTTCAAAGGTAATCAGTCAAAGCGAAGCGAGGAATATCCAAGAGCATCACCTTCCCGTGCAAGCTCTTCACGTATTGGGACGCCACCAACCTCAAAGATGACACGCCCAGTAGGAACACTATAGCAAGTTGAGAAGAAATCGATGCAAAGAAAAAAAATGGCACTTTACCGTGTTGCCCAAAATTCAAACGTTCCCTTTCCCTTTCCCATACGCGTCTCGTTACCCTACGCATCTACGGTCAGCATAGATTCAGGCATACACCACCCGCGAGCGCACTTTTATGCAGACAGGGATATCGGGGAACACGCGCAAATACACCTTTGCGCCTTTGACAACTTTGATGGCTCGCTTGATGACTTCCTCGGCAGTTGCGAGCTGTTTCGCCGTGAACCGAACGCCCTGTCCCTTTATTCTGATGCCATATTCTCCGTATGCGAGCGTTGTTCCTCGCGTGGATCCACCAGTTGGAATGGGAATGCGTCCTTTCTGGCGTTTCGCGTACTTGACCTTCCGGGGAGCAATTTGGTTGCGGAAACGTGCACCAAAAGTTCCGTTCGGTACGGATACAGGCGCTATTGCTTGTCGTAGTCGCGGAAGTGCAGAAGACAAGGAAAAGAGCGGGAACATGGCAGCCCCGGTGAATGAAGCGGAAGGTCTCGAATATCGGCGAGAACGTATTCGACCCCTCTGAGGGGGGTTACCTTAAGTAAGAGTTCAGCGTCCAAACTTTGTCGACAACACCACGACTCGGTCGTGATCATGAGCGACAAGAAGAGAGCGTTCGAAGGAAACGGCGAAACTTCTGTCGCAAAGAAGTTCAGAAGGTAGGACAGGCTCTCCGTTTCTCGTGGTCTTGTCTGATTTTTGTCCTGTTCGTTCCAGTGATGCTGTGAGTGCTTTCTTCCGTCTTTCAAGGTGAATTCACCTATCACACTTCATTCTGACATATTTCTATAACCCTTCTACTCTTTCACAGACAGCCTCAAATGGTTCTTTGACGCCGTCGGTGAGTTTCGTCAAATACAGCTATGTCGCTCTTCCCCAAGTGGCTGACCATCCAATCAGTTATCAGGAGATGCGCTCATCGCTCAAAAGCGGGCAGAAATCGCTGCCAAGGTGGCTGCAATGAAAAGTAATCTTCCGGGCGTGGCAGCCAAGTCCGCTGCTGTCGCGCGTAGAACTGCCAGCCCCTCCCCTGGGCCCGGACCCCCAATGCCCGACATGGATGACCTTTCGCGCAAGGTCGCCGAAGCGAAACGTCGTGTCGCAGAGGCTCAAAGCAAACTCGCGATTAAAGATAATCCTTACATGGTCCGTCTGCTTAGTGGTGTGCGTGTCTATGCATATTGACAATTTCATGCAGTCAATGCCTCAGACTGGAAAGAAGAACAAGCAACCGGAACCTGCACAACAAGGGGCAGGTTTGAAGATGGCCGCACATCCACTGTTGCTCGACACTACCCCAGCCGCACCACAGTCGAAGAAGGACAAGTACAAACCGATGCAGCCCAAGTTTGCCTCTATCAAGGTGCGGATGTCGGTTTCTCTGGTCAATAATGTTCTGCTCACCCACTATGCCAGGCGAATATTCGTAATGTCCCCACCCCTCCGCCTGCTCCGACGCCCGTTCCCATCGTCGAGGTCAAAGCAAACCCCTACGCGTCAGGACCTTCAGCAGTGAAAGATAGTGGCTTCGAGGGTGCTCCAAAGGAACGAACTGGCCGTTCGTTTAGGTTTAATACCAAGGGCAAGTACGTCCAACTTGGGAATCAGATGCGGCAGGAGAGTCAACTCGAAGCACTGAAGCAACGTATTGCGGAGAGTGCTCGAAAAGCAGGGCTGGACTCGGAGTTTGAAACTCTGGAAAAGAACATCAAGGTGATGATCTTCGTTGAGGCTAAATGAAGTCTACCTGATTTTGTGCATAGCGTGAGCCTCCTCCGGATGTCGAATGGTGGGACGCTGCCTTGATACCGAACAAGACTTACGATGACCTTGATCTGGGTATGGGAAACCTAAATATTCGCACTCATGACTCGCCAGTCACGCTTTATATTCAACACCCTATTCCTATCCCTGCTCCTGACGACAAAAACAAGGTTGGCCTCAAGCCACTCAAATTGACCGCCAAGGTGCGTTATTATGTTTTTATTTTTTATGCTCGCTGCGAACTTTGTCTACAGGAGCAAAAGAAGATGAGGAAACAACGCCGGCAGGCCGAACTGCAAGACAAGCGCGACCGCATCCGGATGGGCTTAATTCCTCCTGATGCTCCCAAAGGTATTTGGCACACTGTAATTTTCAAGCCTGACGCTCATGTATGACAGTTCGTCTCGCCAATTTGATGAAGGTCTTGACGTCAGATGCTGTCCAAGATCCTACCCGAGTCGAGGCTCGTGTACGCCGCGAAGTCGCTATGAGGAAGCATACGCACGAAAAGATGAATGTCGAGCGAAAGCTTACCGATGAGCAGCGGCGTGAGAAGGTCGAGAACAAGAAGCTAGAAGAAGAAAAGAAGGGTGTCTCTGGTGCCGTATTCAAGTATGTTCATACTCGTCGCTTCTTTGTCCCCCTTGGTCTTACTTTTTGCTACAAAGGGTCAAAAGCCTGTCTGATCCTGCTCACCGTTTCAAAGTTCGGAAGAATGCAGAACAAATGAACTTGACGGGCTTGTGTATCTTCAATCCTGGGTTCAGCATGGTCTATGTCGAAGGCGCGCAAAAGTTTATACGACAGTATAAACGATTGATGTTACATCGCATTGCCTGGACTGAAGCAGCCCGTCCTCGCGGAGGAGAAGACGTTGAAATTGCGGAGGGTGACGAGGGGGGTGTCGGAGAGAAAGGCAAGGAAAGAGCTGACGAGACTGCGAATGGCGATGGTGTTGTGTCGCTGGAGGACAACGCGTGTTACCTGGTCTGGGAGGGTCTGCTGCGCGACCGGGCGTTCAGCAATTTCAAGCCCAAGAGCTGCCCGACCGACGCGGTGGCCAAGGAAGCACTCGGGCAAAAGCTGTCAGGATATTGGGATATGGCCAAGAACTGGAAACCAGAGGAAGAGGAGTTGTTCTAATTCGCGTTAATACTGTCACTGTTATTTTTTTCCTATTAGGATCGAGTTGAGTTCGGTAGACTGTCCATATGAAGCGTGAAGGGCCCCGCTGAGTGCTGCCATCTGGCATGGGATCGATAAGATCTGGATTCTACCTTCCGCTGATTCTTGGGCTTATCACTCATTGATATCAGTCATCGACCTTATTATGTCTCCGTCTTGCGAGAAATGCCCTACACTTCTCGCTGTTTCGAGATACCAGAAATCTTCCTGCATATTTTGGAACGCATGTACAATTCACCCAAAGGCTGGTCCGACATCGTTCACACAACTCTGTATACCCCGCTCTGGATGCAATCAGGAAAGCCTCCCATCTCTGCTATTCATCTTTCCTCCTGAAGTGATCAACCACGACGGGTGGTGCAGACAGATGGGCGCGATTTTCCGTAAACCCCGTCAGGGTCCGCATAATAATTGATCCGCAACGATAGGCAGGTTTTGTGCGGCCGTGGTATGTTCGGGAGGTTCGTGAAGCCAAGCGTTTTGCCGACGCTCATCGAATCGTGTCCGTCCAAGCTCGTGTTCCCTAACCTCCCACCTCATGGGTGAAGTCCAAGTCGCATATACAAACTATGTGTTTGTGCTGTCTCCTCCGAGCAAACTTCCGTCGTTGGATTTCTGTTACCCCAAAGGTCTCAATGCTGATTATACACATGCCTTTTCGGCGCAATCCGAGATCACTTTAAGTAACAGTCTCCGGTTCCTTCAGATGTCAATAGGTGAAGTTGTGTACACCTTTCCTCCCTTGAGATAAACTAAACACAATAACAGATTACCCCCTTTGAAATCACCTTGGACTTCCTGCCAGTGTTCGCGTCTATCCAAAGTCTCAATTGCTTCGCTTTGTCTCTTGGACAATATATTTCTTTCAGCCCATGACGGAAAGGCCTATCCCTTGGATCAGGCGCATTTTTACACCTTCGTTTGCTGACGATTCATTCATTTTCTATGTTATTCATTCTACAATTTTTGAGAGCCATACAGGCATTGCAGCTCAAGATCATCGAAATTAATCTCGACTCACAGTCCAGTCCTGAAGATCTTGGCGAGCTTTTCTGTACTCTGACATCATCATCAAGATGGACACAATCTGTCTGCCACTTATCATTGACCATGCATCCTAGTCATTCACCAGTTCTCTCCCCCCTTCCTACAACCTTCCTGATCTCCAAATTGGCTTGCCTCAGAGATATACAATTCTAATGTGTCACCCTGGGTTATGAGTGATTGAGTATGGGATGGGAAAAGATGTCATGTATTTCAACAGCAAGGAGGAATCACAGAAAATATAGTAGATTTATTAGCCCACTGGCATATCTTGCTGCTCATCTGTTTCAATTTTTTGTGTCTTTATATCTTTCTGCAATCACATTCAATCAAACTCAATCATATTGGCTGACCTGATAGTAATTTTACCAAATACATGACCACCAGGCTTGCTTGACCCAGAGCAAAATATTATTTCCAACAAGATGTCCAAGATTCTCCTGCTGTAAATTTGCCAAATTCAAGCATGTATGGCATATGCTTATTCAAGACAGCAGGGCCAATAGGAAAGCAGAAACCATTCCTGGCCCAAGAGGGAATCCAATAAAAAAACTCATTAGAAGATAATCTAACCCAGCCTTCCTCCAAATGCATTTCATGAAAAATACAAGCTTGTTCTAAATTCCAAATTCTGATGGTATTATCAAAAGAGCTAGAGACAATATGGCTATCATCAGGTGAATAGGCAATAGAGTTGATTACATCTGTGTGCCCTTGGAATGGGCCTGCAACACACTGACCAGTAACAGCATTCCAAATCCTGATGGTTTTGTCAAAAGAGCCAGAGGCAATTTGGCTGCCATCAGGTGAATAGGCAACAGACCAGACTGAAGATGTGTGCCCCTGGAGTGGACCTACAATACACTGGCCAGTAACAGCATTCCAAATCCTGATGGTTTTGTCTCCTGAGCCAGAGACAATGTGGCTACCATCAGGTGAATAGGCAACAGACCAGACTGAATCTGTGTGCCCCTGAAATGGGCCTGCAACACACTGACCAGTAACAGCATTCCAAATCCTGATGGTTTTGTCCTCTGAGCCAGAAGCAATATGGCTACCATCAGGTGAAAAGACAACAGAGTTGACTGGATCTGTGTGCCCCTGAAATGAACCTGCAACACACTGACCAGTAATAGCATTCCAAATCCTGATGGTCTTGTCCCCTGAGCCAGAGACAATGTGGCTACCATCAGGTGAATAGGCAACAGACAAGACTGAATCTGTGTGCCCCTGGAATGGACCTGCAACACACTGACCAGTAACAGCATTCCAAATTTTGATAGTATTGTCCTTTGAGCCAGAGACAATGTGGCTGCCATCAGGTGAATAGGCAACAGACCAGGCTGAATTTGTGTGCCCCTGGAGTGGACCTACAACACACTGACCAGTAACAGCATTCCAAATCCTGATGGTATTGTCCTCTGAGCCAGAGACAATGTGGCTGCCATCAGGTGAATAGGCAACAGACCAGACTGAATTTGTGTGCCCCTGGAGTGGACCTACAACACACTGACCAGTAACAGCATTCCAAATCCTGATGGTATTGTCCCAAGAGCCAGAGACAATGTGGCTACCATCAGGTGAATAGGAAACAGACCAGACTGAATCTGTGTGCCCCTGGAATGGACCTGCAACACACTGACCAGTAACAGCATTCCAAATCCTGATGGTTTTGTCCTCTGAGCCAGAAGCAATATGGCTACCATCAGGTGAAAAGACAACAGAGTTGACTGGATCTGTGTGCCCCTGAAATGGACCTGCAACACATTGACCTGTAAAAGCATTCCAAATCATAACAGTTTCATCCTGAGAGCCAGAGACAATGTGGCTACCATCAGGTGAATAGGCAACAGACCAGACTGAATCTGTGTGCCCCTGAAATGGACCTGCAACACACTGACCAGTAACAGCATTCCAAATTCTGATAGTATTGTCCCAAGAGCCAATGACAATGTGGCTACCATTAGGTGAATAGGCAATAGAGACAATTGAATCCATGTGCCCACCTCCAATATACTGGCCAGTAACTGTTACGCTCAGGCATAGACCCGAGGGACGAGGGGGCGAGGGGACGTTAATGTCGCTATTCAGCTGACGTGGCAAGGGTTGATAGACGGGTGATCCGCTATCCTCAGCCTCAACGGTATGTCGTGAGCTGTTGACCTGGTCAACATATGTTGTGACACAGGGACGAAGGAGTCGCTATGGAGGAGCGACGACGAGGGACGAAGGGACTGCCTACTTGACGATAAGGCAGGGACTAGGAGGGGGGCCCGAGAGGAGTCGATGATCAAGGTAGATTCGGGTAGGTCTAACTTG